>CM057816.1:64731725-64929225 GCA_030067965.1 Latrodectus elegans
TAAAGATAATATAAATATCATATCAGTCAAAATAATTTCTTCAAAAATAAGAATTTGATGTCTTGATATTTTTATACGGTGCGCTATATTTTTTTTTCCTTACAATAAATTTGTATTATTATTTGGCAACAAAAGATAATTTTAACAAATTCTTTATCCGAGTTTGCAATATGTTTAATAAATATGAATTCTACAAAAGTGTCAAAATTCGTTAGGGAAATAATCAGGAATATTTTCGAACTGTAATAAGGAAAAGTTTTCTTACGAAACGAATTATTTTTCTCAGATAACTGTTATCAATAAAATGTATTGTAAATGTTTTAATATTATTATAAGAGATTCAAATTTCAAAAATAATTAAAAAATTATGAATCTTATCATTATATCAAGATATTTAGTTTAAAATCTTTAAGTATCAGATAAAGTTCTAAATCTTTATCTGATACTTAAAAGGCAATCTTAAGTGATAAGTCTCTTCGAATCTTACTAACTAACCCTTTTGGTGATAACACATAGAATATAAAAAAGTAGAAATTGTTAATTGCAACAAATTTTACTTTAAAGTCATAAGAATTTTGTGAAGTCAGTTGTGATACTTAGTGAGTTGACAAAGTCATCGACTGAACATATCGATGTGTTTTCTTTGGTTAAATCGTAAGTAATTTGGTAAAATATGATTGCTTGAGCAAATACAGCCAACATCGTTTTAAGCAGAAAAGCCTTCTCAAGAGGTAATATTCCTCCAGCAGTTATAATTATGACATCCTTCTTCAGGAAGACATCTAAATATTTTTCACAATTCCTCGAAAGCACAACATCTTGCCTTGTTGCTGTTAGGTCAAGGATTGTGTTCTTAATCCGTTTTATTTCCAATGTCAGTTCAGCTGACCAGAAAGACATAAGTCCCATGGCGATGCAGGACAATGAAAATCCAAACACGTTGTTTAATATCAATTGAGCAGTCCAGCAAGATATGAACATGGCATCAAGAACAGTTAAGGATATCATGCTAACATGCAACAGCACCAATACAAAAGATGGGGAGGAAAATATATCCTGAAAACATTCCACGCATTTTATTATTTCAAACAACTTTTTTGCAAGTTTATCTATGAAATTCGCTGAATCATAATTTGAACTGATATTATTCGATATCAACTCTTGTAATGCCGTTTTTATATTTCGAAACAGCTGAACTTGTAGAAAGCAGATAGCAGTGTAAGTACAAGAAAATACTGAATATAGAAAATCATCTTGTATAAATTGACATAATTCTTTGAAAAGATAGAAATAGGATGTATTTTCATTTTGAAATAGAAATACAAATTTTGCCAGAATTGAGATGATATATAAAATTAAAAAGACATTAATAAATTTTGAAAAATACCGATTTTCAAATTTTTCTTCTTTACACATCTCGGAGAGACGAAATAGAAAATTTTTCAAGCGTTTTCTTTTGAGCATCATTATCCACCACAAAACAATAGGCATTAAAATGAATGAAGTATTAAGAATACTTTCATATATATAACTGAATTTATATTCCTTGAGTGTTTCTCTTAGAAGAAACACAAAAATTAAGTGAAGTATTAATATGAGGCAATAGATCTTACAAGAGTTTAAAACATATCTTATACATTTTCCATTTGATGAATTAAAATTAGTAATACCAATATATTGAAGTAATACCCAGATTACAAAGAAGTGTTTTTTCATAACCCTGTAAGAATCATTTTTTCTTATTTCTTGCGATTGCATCATTGTCAATAAGTTCATTCAGTTTTAACAAAAATGCAACAATATAATCAATTTAATTAAAATGCAACATATAATGATTAGAGAGGTTTGTCACTAAATTATACAAATTTCTTAGTAGAAGAGATGTTATCAGTAAATGTTTTTAGTACATTGCAAATACTAACATTAAGTGCAATGAAGAAAATTATTTAAACTTTTTTTACATTAAAACAGAACAAAGAGATTTTCCTTTTCTAAAAAAGGTCAAGGGAATCTTTTTAGATGCAAGATTTTGCTATCAACTATAATTCTTTTTTTAAAATTCTTGTATAACGTCTTTAAATAAATGTGGTCATTTGCTCTAGGAGCCATTTGGCAAAGAATACTTCGTCTCCTTACGTTGACGTAGCACACAATTTGGCAAAGTATTATTGATTTTAAGTCATTATACATTGGAAACAAATATTAAAAACCAATAACTATTGCATCAAATTTCTATTATACATTAATTTCTAAAATGTATTTGTTTTTTTTATTATGTAAGGAATTATTCGACATTTCAAATAAAATTACTGGAATACTTATTAGAAATCGATTATGAAGGATATGGTAGCATTTTTTTCTTCTTAGATAAAATGAAAAATCATTATCCTGATAGAAGAAAAACAGTTTATTTTAAAGGAACACAAATTCATTGATTAGTTTATAAATTGGGAATACATTTTCGCAAACATAAAGGGTGATTCAGGATTTTAATTTCCTTAATGAATACACAACTCATGAAAATATCACAATAGACTTTATATCTTGATAAATATTAAAGAAGAATAAATTTTGGGCAAAAAACAGTAAATTTTAAAAAACAACTAAATAACTAATAAAGTATTTTTACATTCAAGTATTAAATCAATCAAAAATCATTTGCAATCAAGTTTTGATTTGACTAACTTTTAGAAGAAACAATTTTGAGTCTAAATTTTATTGTCATCAATAATTAATATGCTTTTTCGTCAGTGTTATAAAATAAAAGTGCGGGAAAACGTTATTACATGGATACGAAGTGCTTTAAATATATACATTATGTTTAAATGGAAATTACTTGAAGTAAAAATCGTGTAATTAAAAAAGATGTATTCTAATAGTCTAAAATTTATTTAAGATGTGATAGTATCATTTAAGAATAATTTTTTAAATTAATTATCTAAAGGATTAGTCCTTTTTTAATTCTTTTGGATTGCTTTCTACAAACTAATCATGAAATGCATTTGCTACAAATTTTTCCCAAAATTAATTTGGTGTATTTAACTTCATTTTTGTTAATATTATTTTTAATAAAATGAACAATATGTTTCATTTCTAATCGAAATAAAATATTTTATGAGATTAATTAATCAGAAACAGATTTAAAAGCTAATTTAAATCCGTTTCTAGAAATCTAATGTGCTAGTGGTAGTTATTTCTAGTAATAATTTTTGAAATCTAGTGCAGATTTTATTTCATTATGAATCATTTATAACAGAACTGTTTGATATTTATCATAAATGGTATTACTAATAAAACCGTGGATTACCAAGTAAGTTTTTAATGCTTAAATATATTAACTTAAAATTTGAGTTCAAAGATAAAAAGGTTTAACCGATAGTAGAACCTATTTCCCATTATAACAATATACTGCGCAAAAACATACCTAAATGTGCATTCAGTGTGAAAAAACATTTTTAAATTAAATGATTCAAGAATTTCTTTTTAATATCAAGTATTGAGTCTTACTATATTAAATTCAATTTTTTCAACTTTGTCATAGTGCGTTAGTACCCTTTCTGTTCTTTACCAGCGTTTTGTAAAAGAAACGCTTCAGCATAAAGAAGTTCAGTCAGGATGTATCAAATTTCTTCTACTGCATCCTAGACCCATTTTACAAAGAATGAATTGATATATCAGTGAACGAGGAGAAAAAATTAAATGATGAATACTTGAAAGGTTACTATAACTATTTTACTAAATAAGGCAAAATAACTGTAAAAATAAAGTATATAAATTAACGTATATGCAAATAAAATGTATAAAATATGAGGAATATTTTAAATTTCATCATAAAATAAAAGAATAGTTATATCTAAATAAAAAGCAATAAACTTGACTTGGGAAACATCAATCCTTTTTTTTTACAATCATATCCATCATGGAAGCATCACCCTTGGAAGCATTTCGTATTTTTTACCTTAAGAAATGTAAACCTTAACCTCCAATAATGAAAAGTATAGTAGTAGGCACAAGAAGAGTAATATATTATGGCCTTTTAATAGCTTCCGCGGCTTCTGAGTTGTTCATAATTTTAGTCAAGTATAAAAGAAATTTTTTGAATAAAAATTATTCAATAAGCATTAATAAAACTTATTGACCGTTTAAAAATTCAGAAATTAAATTTAAATTTATGAATAATCTAATGTTTTAATAATATTAATGAGATATTTTAACAGTAAAATAAAAATTTAGTAATACTAACTGGTATTAATGATTAAATAATTAAGGATTTCTATACTTTAATATGTATTTCTGATTCCTTAATAGAACTATTTATTTCATGTTTTGTAAGTTTTTTTGACTTACTATTTTTATGGATATAATATTTGAATTTTTTCCTACTGATATTTTCTATAAGATTTTTTTAAACTGATTCATTCTAGTTTTATGTAGAATTATAGTGTATTGTTGAAATTTAAATTATGAAATGCTTTTAGATTAATTTATATATGAGAAACACAAGTGTATACAAGCTTTTTTTAACTGTTGAGAAAATGCAAAACTTGCTTTGTTGGAACCAGTGCTCCTCCCATGCAATCAGCATTTGCCACTAGACACATTCCAGTAAGATAAAGCATGAACAATATTGTTAAGCAATGTCCAAGAGTTCTTTTTTTAACCATCAGATTGAATTGCTTCTTGGGCTGCATTTTCAATCAATTTATCAACAGTCAAAAGCATGTGGTCCATGCTTATGCAATTGGTGTGGGATATGGCATTAAATCAACGTAGCTCACCAGAAACTTTGTTAGTATATGAAAGTAGCATAGATTGTTATACTTCAAGGATGTATGCAAAACATTTTTTATTCTAAGTTGTGGCAACAGTTATATAGTCAATAATGACGACTTCAACAATTACTAATTTATCACCATACACGCTTTACAAGAAATTGTAATTTCAATAATTGGATCTTTGCATAACGTCTTATCAAATAAATTTTAGTGCTATTTAGTCTTACTTGATTTTGCATTTTGGATTTTTTCCAACAGTATATATATATATATATATATATATATATATATATATATATATATATATATATATATATATATATAGATATATATATATATATATAATTATATATATATATATATACTGTTGGAAAAAACATTCGGCATTCGGTACAAAAGAGCTATACAGTAAATTTAAAATACTTACAACGGTTTTTAATTGTTATTTTTTCTTTATTATCACAAAATTTAATTATTAAAATCCAAATATTGTAAATATTTCTTTGAGTCACAAAGACATTTCACTTAACTAGATTTAATTTAAAAAGTCTTAAAATATTTGCTATAAAATTATTATTTAATAAATGAATTAATAACTTTTAAAGTGTAAAATTCCAAATAAATGCATGAATTTAATAATAAAGTTTTTCCAAGTTTTCAAAGAACTGTTTAAAATATTTGTTAATCAATCATATATATATTTTAAGGATATATATTTTAATAATAATATTTAAAGGATGCATTTTAAAAGATGTTGGGGAAACTAAATTTAGGAAAGCAATGGGAATTCTAACAATAAGATTTACAAAAATAGTATAATAAGTGTGATTGAAAGACTTTTCTCTTGCTCATCTAAAAAGGCAGAGGAAATCCTTGTAAAATTTGCAGTTAAATCAAAATTTGTAATCAAAAGTTAATGAACAATTTCTTATTTTTAAGATTGTTTGCTTATTTATTTATTTAAAAAAATTCACTTGCAATTTATTTTAAATTCTTTCAGAATTGATCTACGTATATTTGAGAAGTAATCTTACCTATCTTTGAAAGCAGTTGTATTTTTCTGAGTCATTCTTGTCCCATTAATCTTATGCATATTGAGTCTCTTATAGTCATTATTTGCCCAAACATTTTGACAAATTAAACTAGATTCCTTTTTTCCAGAATCATTGCGATAGTAATCATTAAGGTCATTGTAAAGAATAAGAAGTGAATATTTGTTTAAATGTGAATAATGAGAAATTTACAACAACAAGTTTAATAATAAAAGTCGCTTTAATAAAAACTGACTTAATAAAAAGAAGTTGTTTCAAAAGAAACTGATAACGATATTTTTTTTAAATTTTGACTTAGCTAATTAATTGATTTGCTCCTTTTTTTTGTCATAAGAGATGCTCCTCTTACAATAAAATCATGATCTGATCATTATTTTTTATAGGTTTCTGCTCTAATGACATTGTAATACTGGTTATTAAAGATACACATGAGTCATGATTCCCTGTAGAAAACATGTACATAGTTTAAAGAAAAAATTGCAATTTGGAAAAGTAAATTAATTAAATATTTTAATTTTTAAAATTTTTAATACATTTTTCACTTTTATTGAAAACGCATTTTGGCATTATGAAGTAAAATATGACTCACAGATCAGTTAAAATCTAATAAAATGATGTATTGAATGCTTGAAAACTTCGTCTAGTTATGAAGTTATTAAACATTTCTGGCTTTTTGTTTTCATTTACGCTATAATGATTTTCCATTTTATTATTATGTAAAAGCCATAAAAGCACTTCTGTTATATTTTTGTAAAAAAACATAACACGTTGCATTTTAAAACTTTTAATTAAAACCTTTTAGAGGAAATATTCTACTGAATTTTCAGTGAAATTTATATTGTTCAGGAAGTTTTATACATTTAATTTTGAAATAAAAATTTTACACAATTCAATAAGCATTCTAATACAAAAAAGAAAAATATACTTATAAATTAGGAAAAAGGGCAAATTAGTTTTAAAGTTTAAAGATTTTTATTACATATTTTGTAATCTTGACTGCATTACTTTAGCAAAAATATTTGTGTATTAAGGAAGAGCAAGCACTACGAGTGATGCTTTTGAAGGGAAAAAATTCTCTTCAATAGATATTTCAATAAAATGTATCATTTATTTTATTTATAGAAGGCAATTTTAGTGAATTTCCGAGTAAATTACTCTCCTAAAGGTCAAATGTTATGGTAAGAATAAGTGCAAGCATTTACAAAAAATTACCTTGAGTTACAAATCAAGCAACTGACAGAACTTCTATTGGTAAAATTCAAAACTAAATTAACTTATCTCGAAATAGTGAGAAACGTCATTAAATACGAGAGTTACTGGTTATAATGACCAGCCAACATGTCTAGTAATAGAAGGCATTTACAAAAAATAACCTTGCATTACAAATCAAGCAACTGACAGAACCTCTATTGGTAAAATTCAAAACTAAATTAACTTATCTCGAAACAGTGAGAAACGTCATTAAATACGAGAATTACTGGTTATAATGGTCAGCCAACATGTCTAGTGATAAAAGGCATTTACAAAAAATAACCTTGCATTACAAATCAAGCAACTGACAGAACTTTTGTTAGTAAAATTCAAAACTCAATTAACTTATCTCGAAATAGTGAGAAACGTCAATAAAAAACGAGAGTTACTGGTTATAATGGCCAGCCAACATGTCTAGTGATAGAAGGCATTTACAAAAAATAACCTTGCATTACAAATCAAGCAACTGACAGAACCTCTGTTGGTAAAATTCAAAACTAAATTAACTTATCTCGAAATAGTGAGAAACGTCAGTAAATACGAGAGTTACTGGTTATAATGGCCAGCCAACAGGACTAGTGATAGAAGGCATTTACAAAAAATAACCTTGCATTACAAATCAAGCAACTGACAGAACCTCTGTTGGTAAAATTCAAAACTAAATTAACTTATCTCGAAATAGTGAGAAACGTCATTAAATACAAGAGTTACTGGTTATAATGGCCAGCCAACATGTCTAGTGATAGAAGGCATTTACCAAAAATAACCTTGCATTACAACTCAAGCAACTGACAGAACCTTTACAATTTTGTTGGTAAAGTTCAAAACTAAATTAAATTATCTCGAAATAGTGAGAAACGTCATTAAATACGAGAGTTACTGGTTATAATGGCCAGCCAACATGTCTAGTGACAGAAGGCATTTACAAAAAATAACCTTGCATTACAAATCAAGCAACTGACAGAACCTTTACAATTTTGTTGGTAAAGTTCAAAACTAAATTAAATTATCTCGAAATAGTGAGAAACGTCATTAAATACGAGAGTTACTGGTTATAATGGCCAGCCAACATGTCTAGTGATAGAAGGCATTTACAAAAAATAACCTTGCATTACAAATCAAGCAACTGACAGAACCTTTGTTGGTAAAATTCAAAACTAAATTAACTTATCTCGAAATAGTGAGAAACGTCATTAAAAACGAGAGTTACTGGTTATAATGGCCAGCCAACATGTCTCGTGATAGAAGGCATTTACCAAAAATAACCTTGCATTACAACTCAAGCAACTGACAGAACCTTTACAATTTTGTTGGTAAAGTTCAAAACTAAATTAAATTATCTCGAAATAGTGAGAAACGTCATTAAATACGAGAATTACTGGTTATAATGGCCAGCCAACATGTCTAGTGACAGAAGGCATTTACAAAAAATAACCTTGCATTACAAATCAAGCAACTGACAGAACCTTTACAATTTGTTGGTAAAGTTCAAAACTAAATTAACTTATCTCGAAATAGTGAGAAACGTCATTAAAAACGAGAGTTACTGGTTATAATGGCCAGCCAACATGTCTAGTGATAGAAGGCATTTACCAAAAATAACCTTGCATTACAAACTCAAGCAACTGACAGAACCTTTACAATTTTGTTGGTAAAATTCAAAACTAAATTAAATTATCTCGAAATAGTGAGAAACGTCATTAAATACGAGAATTACTGGTTATAATGGCCAGCCAACATGTCTAGTGACAGAAGGCATTTACAAAAAATAACCTTGCATTACAAATCAAGCAACTGACAGAACCTTTGTTGGTAAAATTCAAAACTAAATTGACTTATCTCGAAATAGTGAGAAACGTCATTAAAAACGAGAGTTACTGGTTATAATGGCCAGCCAACATGTCTAGTGATAGAAGGCATTTACCAAAAATAACCTTGCATTACAACTCAAGCAACTGACAGAACCTTTACAATTTTGTTGGTAAAGTTCAAAACTAAATTAACTTATCTCGAAATAGTGAGAAACGTCATTAAAAACGAGAATTACTGGTTATAATGGCCAGCCAACATGTCTAGTGATAGAAGGCATTTACAAAAAATAACCTTGCATTACAAATCAAGCAACTGACAGAACCTTTACAATTTTGTTGGTAAAGTTCAAAACTAAATTAACTTATCTCGAAACAGTGAGAAACGTCATTAAATACGAGAATTACTGGTTATAATGGTCAGCCAACATGTCTAGTGATAAAAGGCATTTACAAAAAATAACCTTGCATTACAAATCAAGCAACTGACAGAACATCTGTTAGAAAATTCAAAACTAAATTAACTTATCTCGAAATAGTGAGAAACGTCATTAAATACAAGAGTTACTGGTTATAATGGCCAGCCAACATGTCTAGAGATAGAAGGCATTTACAAAAAATAACCTTGCATTACAAATCAAGCAACTGACAGAACTTTTGTTAGTAAAATTCAAAACTCAATTAACTTATCTCGAAAAGAACGTCAATAAAAACACTGGTTATAATGACATGTCTAGTGATAGAAGGCATTTACAAAAAATAACCTTGCATTACAAATCAAGCAACTGACAGAACTGTTGGTAAAGTTCAAAACTAAATTAACTTATCTCGAAATAGTGAGAAACGTCTGTAAATACGAGAGTTACTGGTTATAATGGCCAGCCAACAGGACTAGTGATAGAAGGCATTTACAAAAAATAACCTTGCATTACAAATCAAGCAACTGACAGAACCTTTGTTGGTAAAATTCAAAACTAAATTAACTTATCTCGAAATAGTGTGAAACGTCATTAAATACAAGAGTTACTGGTTATAATGGCCAGCCAACATGTCTAGTGATAGAAGGCATTTACCAAAAATAACCTTGCATTACAACTCAAGCAACTGACAGAACCTTTACAATTTTGTTGATAAAGTTCAAAACTAAATTAACTTATCTCGAAATAGTGAGAAACGTCTGTAAATACGAGAGTTACTGGTTATAATGGCCAGCCAACAGGACTAGTGATAGAAGGCATTTACAAAAAATAACCTTGCATTACAACTCAAGCAACTGACAGAACCTTTACAATTTTGTTGGTAAAGTTCAAAACTAAATTAAATTATCTCGAAATAGTGAGAAACGTCATTAAATACGAGAGTTACTGGTTATAATGGCCAGCCAACATGTCTAGTGACAGAAGGCATTTACAAAAAATAACCTTGCATTACAAATCAAGCAACTGACAGAACCTTTGTTGGTAAAATTCAAAATTAAATTAACTTATCTCGAAATAGCGAGAAACGTCATTAAAAACGAGAATTACTGGTTATAATGGCCAGCCAACATGTCTAGTGATAGAAGGCATTTACAAAAAATAACCTTGCATTACAAATCAAGCAACTGACAGAACCTTTGTTGGTAAAATTCAAAACTAAATTAACTTATCTCGAAATAGTGAGAAACGTCATTAAAAACGAGAGTTACTGGTTATAATGGCCAGCCAACATGTCTAGTGATAGAAGGCATTTACCAAAAATAACCTTGCATTACAACTCAAGCAACTGACAGAACCTTTACAATTTTGTTGGTAAAGTTCAAAACTAAATTAACTTATCTCGAAATAGTGAGAAACGTCAGTAAATACGAGAGTTACTGGTTATAATGGCCAGCCAACATGTCTAGTGATAGAAGGCATTTACCAAAAATAACCTTGCATTACAACTCAAGCAACTGACAGAACCTTTACAATTTTGTTGGTAAAGTTCAAAACTAAATTAAATTATCTCGAAATAGTGAGAAACGTCATTAAATACGAGAGTTACTGGTTATAATGGCCAGCCAACATGTCTAGTGATAGAAGGCATTTACAAAAAATAACCTTGCATTACAAATCAAGCAACTGACAGAACCTCTATTGGTAAAATTCAAAACTAAATTAACTTATCTCGAAATAGTGAGAAACGTCATTAAAAACAAGAGTTACTGGTTATAATGGCCAGCCAACATGTCTAGTGATAGAAGGCATTTACAAAAAATAACCTTGCATTACAAATCAAGCAACTGACAGAACCTCTGTTGGTAAAATTCAAAACTAAATTAACTTATCTCGAAATAGTGAGAAACGTCATTAAAAAAGAGAGTTACTGGTTATAATGGCCAGCCAACAGGACTAGTGATAGAAGGCATTTACAAAAAATAACCTTGCATTACAAATCAAGCAACTGACAGAACCTTTGTTGGTAAAATTCAAAACTAAATTAACTTATCTCGAAATAGTGAGAAACGTCATTAAATACAAGAGTTACTGGTTATAATGGCCAGCCAACATGTCTAGTGATAGAAGGCATTTACCAAAAATAACCTTGCATTACAACTCAAGCAACTGACAGAACCTTTACAATTTTGTTGGTAAAGTTCAAAACTAAATTAAATTATCTCGAAATAGTGAGATAACGTCATTAAAAACGAGAGTTACTGGTTATAATGGCCAGCCAACATGTCTAGTGATAGAAGGCATTTACAAAAAATAACCTTGCATTACAAATCAAGCAACTGACAGAACCTTTACAATTTTGTTGGTAAACTACAAAACTAAATTAAATTATCTCGAAATAGTGAGAAACGTCATTAAAAACGAGAGTTACTGGTTATAATGGCCAGCCAACATGTCTAGTGATAGAAGGCATTTACAAAAAATAACCTTGCATTACAAATCAAGCAACTGACAGAACCTCTGTTGGTAAAATTCAAAACTAAATTAACTTATCTCGAAATAGTGAGAAACGTCAGTAAATACGAGAGTTACTGGTTATAATGGCCAGCCAACAGGACTAGTGATAGAAGGCATTTACAAAAAATAACCTTGCATTACAAATCAAGCAACTGACAGAACCTTTACAATTTTGTTGGTAAAATTCAAAACTAAATTAACTTATCTCGAAATAGTGAGAAACGTCATTAAATACAAGAGTTACTGGTTATAATGGCCAGCCAACATGTCTAGTGATAGAAGGCATTTACCAAAAATAACCTTGCATTACAACTCAAGCAACTGACAGAACCTTTACAATTTTGTTGGTAAAGTTCAAAACTAAATTAAATTATCTCGAAATAGTGAGAAACGTCATTAAATATGAGAGTTACTGGTTATAATATCCAGCCAACATGTCTAGTGATAGAAGGCATTTACAAAAAATAACCTTGCATTACAAATCAAGCAACTGACAGAACCTTTGTTGGTAAAATTCAAAACTAAATTAACTTATCTCGAAATAGTGAGAAACGTCATTAAATACAAGAGTTACTGGTTATAATGGCCAGCCAACATGTCTAGTGATAGAAGGCATTTACAAAAAATAACCTTGCATTACAAATCAAGCAACTGACAGAACCTCTGTTAGAAAATTCAAAACTAAATTAACTTATCTCGAAATAGTGAGAAACGTCATTAAATACAAGAGTTATTGGTTATAATGGCCCAGCCAACATGTCTAGTGATAGAAGGCATTTACAAAAAATAACCTTGCATTACAAATCAACTGACAGAACCTTTGTTGGTAAAATTCAAAACTAAATTAACTTATCTCGAAATAGTGAAACGTCATTAAATACAAGGAGTTACTGGTTATAATGGCCAACATGTCTAGTGATAGAAGGCATTTACAAAAATTAACCTTGCATTACAAATCAAGCAACTGACATGAACCTTTGTTGGTAAAATTCAAAACTAAATTAACTTATCTCGAAATAGTGAGAAACGTCATTAAAAACAAGAGTTACTGGTTATAATGGCCAGCCAACATGTCTAGTGATAGAAGGCATTTACAAAAAATAACCTTGCATTACAAATCAAGCAACTGACAGAACCTTTGTTGGTAAAATTCAAAACTAAATTAACTTATCTCGAAATAGTGAGAAACGTCATTAAATACAAGAGTTACTGGTTATAATGGCCAGCCAACATGTCTAGTGATAGAAGGCATTTACAAAAAATAACCTTGCATTACAAATCAAGCAACTGACAGAACCTTTGTTGGTAAAATTCAAAACTAAATTAACTTATCTCGAAATAGTGAGAAACGTCATTAAAAACGAGAGTTACTGGTTATAATGGCCAGCCAACATGTCTAGTGATAGAAGGCATTTACCAAAAATAACCTTGCATTACAAATCAAGCAACTGACAGAACCTCTGTTGGTAAAATTCAAAACTAAATTAACTTATCTCGAAATAGTGAGAAACGTCATTAAAAACGAGAGAGTTACTGGTTATAATGGCCAGCCAACATGTCTAGTGATAGAAGGCATTTACAAAAATAACCTTGCATTACAAATCAAGCAACTGACAGAACCTTTACAATTTTGTTGGTAAATTTCAAAACTAAATTAAATTATCTCGAAATAGTGAGAAACGTCATTAAATACGAGAGTTACTGGTTATAATGGCCAGCCAACATGTCTAGTGACAGAAGGCATTTACAAAAAATAACCTTGCATTACAAATCAAGCAACTGACAGAACCTTTACAATTTTGTTGGTAAAGTTCAAAACTAAATTAACTTATCTCGAAATAGTGAGAAACGTCATTAAATACAAGAGTTACTGGTTATAATGGCCAGCCAACATGTCTAATGATAGAAGGCATTTACCAAAAATAACCTTGCATTACAACTCAAGCAACTGACAAAACCTTTACAATTTTGTTGGTAAAGTTCAAAACTAAATTAACTTATCTCGAAATAGTGAGAAACGTCATTAAATACGAGAGTTACTGGTTATAATGGCCAGCCAACATGTCTAGTGATAGAAGGCATTTACAAAAAATAACCTTGCATTACAAATCAAGCAACTGACAGAACCTTTGTTGGTAAAATTCAAAACTAAATTAACTTATCTCGAAATAGTGAGAAACGTCATTAAAAACGAGAGTTACTGGTTATAATGGCCAGCCAACATGTCTAGTGATAGAAGGCATTTACAAAAATTACCTTGCATTACAAATCAAGCAACTGACAGAACCTTTACAATTTTGTTGGTAAAATTCAAAACTAAATTAACTTATCTCGAAATAGTGTGAAACGTCATTAAATACAAGAGTTACTGGTTATAATGGCCAGCCAACATGTCTAGTGATAGAAGGCATTTACCAAAAATAACCTTGCATTACAACTCAAGCAACTGACAGAACCTTTACAATTTTGTTGGTAAAGTTCAAAACTAAATTAACTTATCTCGAAATAGTGAGAAACGTCATTAAATACGAGAGTTACTGGTTATAATGGCCAGCCAACATGTCTAGTGATAGAAGGCATTTACAAAAAATAACCTTGCATTACAAATCAAGCAACTGACAGAACCTCTGTTGGTAAAATTCAAAACTAAATTAACTTATCTCGAAATAGTGAGAAACGTCATTAAATACAAGAGTTATTGGTTATAATGGCCAGCCAACATGTCTAGTGATAGAAGGCATTTACAAAAATAACCTTGCATTACAAATCAAGCAACTGACAGAACCTTGACAATCTCGTTTTTAAATTTCAAAACTAAATTAACTTATCTAGAAATAGTGAGAAACGTCATTAAATACGAGAGTTACTGGTTATAATGGCCAGCCAACATGTCTAGTGATAGAAGGCATTTACAAAAAATAACCTTGCATTACAAATCAAGCAACTGACAGAACCTCTGTTGGTAAAATTCAAAACTAAATTAACTTATCTCGAAATAGTGAGAAACGTTATTAAAAACGAGAATTACTGGTTATAATGGCCAGCCAACATGTCTAGTGATAGAAGGCATTTACAAAAAATAACCTTGCATTACAAATCAAGCAACTGACAGAACCTTTGTTGGTAAAATTCAAAACTAAATTAACTTATCTCGAAATAGTGAGAAACGTCATTAAAAACGACAGTTACTGGTTATAATGGCCAGCCAACATGTCTAGTGATAGAAGGCATTTACAAAAATAACCTTGCATTACAAATCAAGCAACTGACAGAACCTTTGTTGGTAAAATTCAAAACTAAATTAACTTATCTCGAAATAGTGGGAAACGTCATTAAATACGAGAGTTACTGGTTATAATGGCCAGCCAACATGTCTAGTGATAGAAGGCATTTACAAAAATTACCTTGCATTACAAATCAAGCAACTGACAGAACCTCTGTTGGTAAGATTCAAAACTAAATTAACTTATCTCGAAATAGTGAGAAACGTCATTAAATACGAGAGTTACTGGTTATAATGGCCAGCCAACATGTCTAGTGATAGAAGGCATTTACAAAAAATAACCTTGCATTACAAATCAAGCAACTGACAGAACCTCTGTTGGTAAAATTCAAAACTAAATTAACTTATCTCGAAATAGTGAGAAACGTCATTAAATACAAGAGTTACTGGTTATAATGGCCAGCCAACATGTCTAGTGATAGAAGGCATTTACAAAAAATAACCTTGCATTACAAATCAAGCAACTGACAGAACCTCTGTTGGTAAAATTCAAAACTAAATTAACTTATCTCGAAATAGTGAGAAACGTCATTAAATACAAGAGTTACTGGTTATAATGGCCAGCCAACATGTCTAGTGATAGAAGGCATTTACAAAAAATAACCTTGCATTACAAATCAAGCAACTGACAGAACCTCTTGTTGGTAAAATTCAAAACTAAATTAACTTATCTCGAAATAGTGAGAAACGTCATTAAATACAAGAGTTACTGGTTATAATGGCCAGCCAACATGTCTAGTGATAGAAGGCATTTACAAAAATAACCTTGCATTACAAATCAAGCAACTGACAGAACCTTTGTTGGTAAAATTCAAAACTAAATTAACTTATCTCGAAATAGTGGGAAACGTCATTAAATACGAGAGTTACTGGTTATAATGGCCAGCCAACATGTCTAGTGATAGAAGGCATTTACAAAAATAACCTTGCATTACAAATCAAGCAACTGACAGAACCTTTGTTGGTAAAATTCAAAACTAAATTAACTTATCTCGAAATAGTGAGAAACGTCATTAAATACAAGAGTTACTGGTTATAATGGCCAGCCAACATGTCTAGTGATAGAAGGCATTTACAAAAAATAACCTTGCATTACAAATCAACAACTGACAGAACCTCTGTTGGTAAAATTCAAAACTAAATTAACTTATCTCGAAATAGTGAGAAACGTCATTAAATACGAGAGTTACTGGTTATAATGGCCAGCCAACATGTCTAGTGATAGAAGGCATTTTGCATTACAAATCAAGCAACTGACAGAAGGAAATTCAAAACTAAATTAACTTATCTCGAAATAGTGACGTCATTAAATACGAGATTACTGGTTATAATGGCATGTCTAGTGATAGAAGGCATTTACAAAAATAACCTTTGCATTACAAATCAAGCAACTGACAGAACCTTTGTTGGTAAAATTCAAAACTAAATTAACTTATCTCGAAATAGTGAGAAACGTCATTAAAAACGAGAGTTACTGGTTATAATGGCCAGCCAACATGTCTAGTGATAGAAGGCATTTACCAAAAATAACCTTGCATTACAAATCAAGCAACTGACAGAACCTCTGTTGGTAAAATTCAAAACTAAATTAACTTATCTCGAAATAGTGAGAAACGTCATTAAATACGAGAGTTACTGGTTATAATGGCCAGCCAACATGTCTAGTGATAGAAGGCATTTACAAAAAATAACCTTGCATTACAAATCAAGCAACTGACAGAACCTTTGTTGGTAAAATTCAAAACTAAATTAACTTATCTCGAAATAGTGAGAAACGTCATTAAATACGAGAGTTACTGGTTATAATGGCCAGCCAACATGTCTAGTGATAGAAGGCATTTACAAAAAATAACCTTGCATTACAAATCAAGCAACTGACAGAACCTTTGTTGGTAAAATTCAAAACTAAATTAACTTATCTCGAAATAGTGAGAAACGTCATTAAAAACGAGAGTTACTGGTTATAATGGCCAGCCAACATGTCTAGTGATAGAAGGCATTTACAAAAAATAACCTTGCATTACAAATCAAGCAACTGACAGAACCTTTGTTGGTAAAATTCAAAACTAAATTAACTTATCTCGAAATAGTGGGAAACGTCATTAAATACGAGAGTTACTGGTTATAATGGCCAGCCAACATGTCTAGTGATAGAAGGCATTTACAAAAAATTACGTTGCATTACAAATCAAGCAACTGACAGAACCTCTGTTGGTAAAATTCAAAACTAAATTAACTTATCTCGAAATAGTGAGAAACGTCATTAAATACAAGAGTTACTGGTTATAATGGCCAGCCAACATGTCTAGTGATAGAAGGCATTTACAAAAAATAACCTTGCATTACAAATCAAGCAACTGACAGAACCTTTGTTGGTAAAATTCAAAACTAAATTAACTTATCTCGAAATAGTGAGAAACGTCATTAAATACAAGAGTTACTGGTTATAATGGCCAGCCAACATGTCTAGTGATAGAAGGCATTTACAAAAATAACCTTGCATTACAAATCAAGCAACTGACAGAACCTTTGTTGGTAAAATTCAAAACTAAATTAACTTTTCTCGAAATAGTGAGAAACGTCATTAAAAACGAGAGTTACTGGTTATAATGGCCAGCCAACATGTCTAGTGATAGAAGGCATTTACAAAAAATAACCTTGCATTACAAATCAAGCAACTGAATGAACATTTGTTGGTAAAATTCAAAACTAAATTAACTTATATCGAAATAGTGAGAAACGTCATTAAAAACGAGAGTTACTGGTTATAATGGCCAGCCAACATGTCTAGTGATAGAAGGCATTTACAAAAATTACCTTGCATTACAAATCAAGCAACTGACAGAACCTCTGTTGGTAAGATTCAAAACTAAATTAACTTATCTCGAAATAGTGAGAAACGTAATTTAATACGAGAGTTACTGGTTATAATGGCCAGCCAACATGTCTAGTGATAGAAGGCATTTACAAAAATAACCTTGCATTACAAATCAAGCAACTGACAGAACCTGTGTTGGTAAAATTCAAAACTAAATTAACTTATCTCGAAATAGTGAGAAACGTCATTAAATACAAGAGTTACTGGTTATAATGGCCAGCCAACATGTCTAGTGATAGAAGGCATTTACAAAAAATAACCTTGCATTACAAATCAAGCAACTGACAGAACCTCTGTTAGAAAATTCAAAACTAAATTAACTTATCTCGAAATAGTGGGAAACGTCATTAAATACGAGAGTTACTGGTTATAATGGCCAGCCAACATGTCTAGTGATAGAAGGCATTTACAAAAAATAACCTTGCATTACAAATCAAGCAACTGACAGAACCTCTGTTGGTAAAATTCAAAACTAAATTAACTTATCTCGAAATAGTGAGAAACGTCATTAAATACAAGAGTTACTGGTTATAATGGCCAGCCAACATGTCTAGTGATAGAAGGCATTTACAAAAAATAACCTTGCATTACAAATCAAGCAACTGACAGAACCTCTGTTAGAAAATTCAAAACTAAATTAACTTATCTCGAAATAGTGAGAAACGTCATTAAATACAAGAGTTACTGGTTATAATGGCCAGCCAACATGTCTAGTAATAGAAGGCATTTACAAAAAATAACCTTGCATTACGAATCAAGCAACTGACAGAACCTTTACAATTTTGTTGGTAAAGTTCAAAACTAAATTAAATTATCTCGAAATAGTGAGAAACGTCATTAAATACGAGAGTTACTGGTTATAATGGCCAGCCAACATGTCTAGTGATAGAAGGCATTTACAAAAAATAACCTTGCATTACAAATCAAGCAACTGACAGAACCTCTGTTAGAAAATTCAAAACTAAATTAACTTATCTCGAAATAGTGTGAAACGTCATTAAATACGAGAGTTACTGGTTATAATGGCCAGCCAACATGTCTAGTGATAGAAGGCATTTACAAAAAATAACCTTGCATTACAAATCAAGCAACTGACAGAACCTTTGTTGGTAAAATTCAAAACTAAATTAACTTATCTCGAAATAGTGAGAAACGTCATTAAATACAAGAGTTACTGGTTATAATGGCCAGCCAACATGTCTAGTGATAGAAGGCATTTACAAAAAATAACCTTGCATTACAAATCAAGCAACTGACAGAACCTCTGTTAGAAAATTCAAAACTAAATTAACTTATCTCGAAATAGTGGGAAACGTCATTAAATACGAGAGTTACTGGTTATAATGGCCAGCCAACATGTCTAGTGATAGAAGGCATTTACAAAAAATAACCTTGCATTACAACTCAAGCAACTGACAGAACCTTTGTTGGTAAAATTCAAAACTAAATTAACTTATCTCGAAATAGTGAGAAACATCATTAAATACAAGAGTTACTGGTTATAATGGCCAGCCAACATGTCTAGTGATAGAAGGCATTTACAAAAATAACCTTGCATTACAACTCAAGCAACTGACAGAACCTTTGTTGGTAAAATTCAAAACTAAATTAACTTATCTCGAAATAGTGGGAAACGTCATTAAATACGAGAGTTACTGGTTATAATGGCCAGCCAACATGTCTAGTGATAGAAGGCATTTACAAAAATTACCTTGCATTACAAATCAAGCAACTGACAGAACCTTTGTTGGTAAAATTCAAAACTAAATTAACTTATCTCGAAATAGTGAGAAACATCATTAAATACAAGAGTTACTGGTTATAATGGCCAGCCAACATGTCTAGTGATAGAAGGCATTTACAAAAAATAACCTTGCATTACAACTCAAGCAACTGACAGAACCTTTGTTGGTAAAATTCAAAACTAAATTAACTTATCTCGAAATAGTGGGAAACGTCATTAAATACGAGAGTTACTGGTTATAATGGCCAGCCAACATGTCTAGTGATAGAAGGCATTTACAAAAAATTACCTTGCATTACAAATCAAGCAACTGACAGAACCTTTGTTGGTAAAATTCAAAACTAAATTAACTTATCTCGAAATAGTGAGAAACGTCAGTAAATACGAGAGTTACTGGTTATAATGGCCAGCCAACAGGACTAGTGATTGAAGGCATTTAAAAAAAATAACCTTGCATTACAAATCAAGCAACTGACAGAACCTCTGTTGGTAAAATTCAAAACTAAATTAACTTATCTCGAAATAGTGAGAAACGTCATTAAAAACGAGAGTTACTGGTTATAATGGCCAGCCAACATGTCTAGTGATAGAAGGCATTTACAAAAAATAACCTTGCATTACAAATCAAGCAACTGACAGAACCTCTGTTGGTAAAATTCAAAACTAAATTAACTTATCTCGAAATAGTGAGAAACGTCAGTAAATACAAGAGTTACTGGTTATAATGGCCAGCCAACATGTCTAGTGATAGAAGGCATTTACAAAAAATAACCTTGCATTACAAATCAAGCAACTGACAGAACCTCGGTTAGAAAATTCAAAACTAAATTAACTTATCTCGAAATAGTGGGAAACGTCATTAAATACGAGAGTTACTGGTTATAATGGCCAGCCAACATGTCTAGTGATAGAAGGCATTTACAAAAAATAACCTTGCATTACAACTCAAGCAACTGACAGAACCTTTGTTGGTAAAATTCAAAACTAAATTAACTTATCTCGAAATAGTGAGAAACGTCATTAAATACAAGAGTTACTGGTTATAATGGCCAGCCAACATGTCTAGTGATAGAAGGCATTTACAAAAAATAACCTTGCATTACAACTCAAGCAACTGACAGAACCTTTGTTGGTAAAATTCAAAACTAAATTAACTTATCTCGAAATAGTGGGAAACGTCATTAAATACGAGAGTTACTGGTTATAATGGCCAGCCAACATGTCTAGTGATAGAAGGCATTTACAAAAAATAACCTTGCATTACAAATCAAGCAACTGACAGAACCTTTGTTGGTAAAATTCAAAACTAAATTAACTTATCTCGAAATAGTGAGAAACGTCATTAAATACAAGAGTTACTGGTTATAATGGCCAGCCAACATGTCTAGTGATAGAAGGCATTTACAAAAAATAACCTTGCATTACAAATCAAGCAACTGACAGAACCTCTGTTAGAAAATTCAAATCTAAATTAACTTATCTCGAAATAGTGGGAAACGTCATTAAATACGAGAGTTACTGGTTATAATGGCCAGCCAACATGTCTAGTGATAGAAGGCATTTACAAAAAATAACCTTGCATTACAACTCAAGCAACTGACAGAACCTTTGTTGGTAAAATTCAAAACTAAATTAACTTATCTCGAAATAGTGAGAAACGTCATTAAATACAAGAGTTACTGGTTATAAAGGCCAGCCAACATGTCTAGTGATAGAAGGCATTTACAAAAAATAACCTTGCATTACAACTCAAGCAACTGACAGAACCTTTGTTGGTAAAATTCAAAACTAAATTAACTTATCTCGAAATAGTGGGAAACGTCATTAAATACGAGAGTTACTGGTTATAATGGCCAGCCAACATGTCTAGTGATAGAAGGCATTTACAAAAAATAACCTTGCATTACAAATCAAGCAACTGACAGAACCTTTGTTGGTAAAATTCAAAACTAAATTAACTTATCTCGAAATAGTGAGAAACGTCATTAAATACAAGAGTTACTGGTTATAATGGCCAGCCAACATGTCTAGTGATAGAAGGCATTTACAAAAAATAACCTTGCATTACAAATCAAGCAACTGACAGAACCTCTGTTAGAAAATTCAAAACTAAATTAACTTATCTCGAAATAGTGGGAAACGTCATTAAATACGAGAGTTACTGGTTATAATGGCCAGCCAACATGTCTAGTGATAGAAGGCATTTACAAAAAATAACCTTGCATTACAACTCAAGCAACTGAAAGAACCTTTGTTGGTAAAATTCAAAACTAAATTAACTTATCTCGAAATAGTGAGAAACGTCATTAAATACAAGAGTTACTGGTTATAATGGCCAGCCAACATGTCTAGTGATAGAAGGCATTTACAAAAAATAACCTTGCATTACAACTCAAGCAACTGACAGAACCTTTGTTGGTAAAATTCAAAACTAAATTAACTTATCTCGAAATAGTGAGAAACCTCATTAAATACAAGAGTTACTGGTTATAATGGCCAGCCAACATGTCTAGTAATAGAAGGCATTTACAAAAAATAACCTTGCATTACGAATCAAGCAACTGACAGAACCTTTACAATTTTGTTGGTAAAGTTCAAAACTAAATTAAATTATCTCGAAATAGTGAGAAACGTCATTAAATACGAGAGTTACTGGTTATAATGGCCAGCCAACATGTCTAGTGATAGAAGGCATTTACAAAAAATTACCTTGCATTACAAATCAAGCAACTGACAGAACCTCTGTTAGAAAATTCAAAACTAAATTAACTTATCTCGAAATAGTGGGGAACGTCATTAAATACGAGAGTTACTGGTTATAATGGCCAGCCAACATGTCTAGTGATAGAAGGCATTTACAAAAAATAACCTTGCATTACAAATCAAGCAACTGACAGAACCTTTGTTGGTAAAATTCAAAACTAAATTAACTTATCTCGAAATAGTGATAAACGTCATTAAAAACGAGAGTTACTGGTTATAATGGCCAGCCAACATGTCTAGTGATAGAAGGCATTTACAAAAAATAACCTTGCATTACAAATCAAGCAACTGACAGAACCTCTGTTGGTAAAATTCAAAACTAAATTAACTTATCTCGAAATAGTGAGAAACGTCAGTAAATACGAGAGTTACTGGTTATAATGGCCAGCCAACAGGACTAGTGATAGAAGGCATTTACAAAAAATAACCTTGCATTACAAATCAAGCAACTGACAGAACCTTTGTTGGTAAAATTCAAAACTAAATTAACTTATCTCGAAATAGTGAGAAACGTCATTAAATACAAGAGTTACTGGTTATAATGGCCAGCCAACATGTCTAATGATAGAAGGCATTTATCAAAGATAACCTTGCATTACAACTCAAGCAACTGACAGAACCTTTGTTGGTAAAATTCAAAACTAAATTATCTTATCTCGAAATAGTTAGAAATGTCATTAAATACGCGAATTACTAGTTATGATGGCCGGCCAACTTGTCTAGCGGTCAGCGTGCATGACTGCGGATTCAGGTCTTGGGTTGCAATCCCGATTCCGGCATGGATGTACTTTCTCTCTCTATCTATCCTGTCTTTGTCCTTTCCTTGTGTGAATGGTTGACTAACCTATAAACGGGTCCCTGTGTATGTACTGAAGCAGCCGAACTCCACATCAAATACGGTTCAGTTAGAAAAGTGGAGCAGAGCACCCCAATTTGCCAGCCTAGCTGACACACGAGAATAATAACAACAACTGGTCATAATGAAGATACAATATAAAAAAAATTGATATCCCGTAAATAGATCTACAAAGAAAGGTATATGTTCAACCTTCATTAATTTGTGCATGAGTTTCAACACTGCTACAGGATGCCTGAAAAGAGCAAATATTTGCCACTGATCAAAAATCCTTGATATCATAGTGTGAAAAGAAGCAAGCTTTAAGCGGACTAGGAATTATGTGTGCATTATTATGAAAATTTTCTGATATGCTTCTTGACTATCATGTTGAAACTTAAGCATAAAACAATATGTGCCTTATACTTTTCTTAATATACTTGTTTAGAAATGCTGTCGTATAAAACTAAATCCTTGTTATTTAACGACTTCAAAATTGACTTCTCTAAACATCTTATTTAGTTCTGAGAAACATCAAGGTTTTAAATTTTACTCCTAGTATTATTGGGTATTTCAATTTTATAACCATGAAATGCGTGCTTTATTTAAAAGCAAAGAGTTTATTTGGGTTTTTTAACTAAAATGTCGCAAAAATATTTATGATGCATTTTAATAATACTTATTAACGAACCACTCATAATTGATTGAATATAGAAACATATTTATGCCTTACATTTTCAATTTATTTTGGAAACTTAATTCCTTTCTTCGGTTTCTCTAATTTCTTAGAATGCTTTTATTAGCATTTCCTTGTTTCTTTGAAAGAATCCATTTTTTTCTAAAAGCATTAAGTAATTGATATGTTATTATTGCAGTTATATTCTACTGAGAATTCATTCCAAATATTAATAAAAATAATATGAAATCTGTTTGAATTTTTATTTGGATATAATCAACATTTTAGGATAAATAACCAGTGATAGTTTGACTATTATTAAAATATTAGCTAAGTGTGTCCATTTTAGATTTTAAAATAAAATGGACACACTTAGCCAATTTTTTCTATTTTAAATGCTTTGTTGCATTTTTATAGATACATCTACTAGAGTATTTATTACAATTGTGCACTTTTAAGTTGTCTTAGTAAAATCACACACACATTAAAATCAGATGAATACTAAACAATATTCTAGTGAAATGCTCATAAAAGCATAAAATGATTTTTATATTTTTTTCTTCCATTATAATGGTTTTTTAATCGTAAGATCCATTTTATTTATTTATTATTTGGACATTAATATTCAACTAATATTCTGTGAATTAAAATTTATTATTTTGTCTGAGATTTTAGTATAACGTTAAAATATTTTCATATAATAAGATTATAAACAAGAAGAAAATCACAATAATATGAAATGCTCTTCAAAGCTATAAATTATCACTTACATTTTCCGTATATAAGAGTATAATATAATTTGAAAATTTACAATTTTAATTATAGAAAAAATTAAAAAAAACTGGTGTACAAAATGGTAACTTGTTTCATCTTGTGAAGTTATGTGTGATTTTTTGAAAGGGGAAGTATCTTTGTTATAGGAAAGACGTAGAGTTTTGTAACATTAATTTTATTATCAGCAATTTTTCAGTTTGTGTTCATTCTTTATAAATTTCATTTGTTAAAAAAAAGACTTCTTTTATATTTTTATTAAGTATTTTCTTTGATTAACTTGTTACTTTTTTCCTGAATTTGTAGAAATATTAATTGCAATTTAAAAACTCATTTGTATGAATACAAATATTTCGACAGTTTTTGACAAATGTATCGCATAATTCATTTCTCATCCCGAAAATAGAATGGCAGTTTTATAAAATATTTTAGGTAGCAACAAAAAACAATATATCTAAAATCCTTTCATTCTTAAACAATTCAGTTATATCATTAATTGAAGACTACAAAAGCAGCAATTGGTTTGAAAGAAGTAAAACATAATTAATTAAAGTAAAACTTAAATAGCAATATTAGAATTCCAAATATAGATTATATTTAATGACGGATTCTATTTGTCTATATTTTTAATACTTAATTATTTAAAACAATTATCCAAAATGGGTGCTCTTATAATGTTTCACACAATAAATATATATTTAAAGCGGGCTGAGGGTCAATTAGAAAATTTTTCTAGCTCTAAAATTCTTTCTATTCTATTCTTACTAGCCTTATTAGTTAGATGAGAAATAAAATTTATTAATGTACATGCAGGTGCGAAAGGGATTTTCTATATTCTAAGTAAATTATAATATGCTAATGAGGGAAAAGTTTTTTAATAAATGTGTGTAATATTAAAAACATAAGTATAATTACAAGAGAACAATCAAAAGTTTTAGCAACATAGAAATGGAATGATGAATTATTCATGACTTAAAAATCTACTTTGCTTACTAAATATGTAATGAATAATATCTATTTGAATATAATTAATTATTAATTAATGCATGGAGACACATTCATTTCATCATCAAAGGTAAAATAGATTTGAATTTTAAGCAACTGCATAAATTATTGATGACTATAAACAACATTATATATAATTTGGTGAAATATTTATGAAAATGAGAAAGGGAATGTCTAGAAAAATATTTTCATATCATAAAATGGTATTAATTCTTTTTAACCAGTTTTCTAATCAGAAATCTTTTAATTTCAATTTTACGTTTAAAATTAGTTATTTCAAGTAACGAAGTTGTCAGTCCATTAGAAAACATATAGAAGCTAGTTGTCTCAGAAAGTTTTTATTATTCTAAATACGAGTTAATGGAAAAACTTAATTCACGCGTTTAGAAGAAAAATTAAATTACATTCAAGCATTTTTAATGACATGATATATAGCAGTATATTTAGAAATGATTTTGCCATGAATATATCAGACACCCATACAAATTCTGTAAAAGAAAATAAAACCATTAAAGTTTTCTCATCTGTTTTGTAATTGATAACATAATTTGGGTAAATATTTCAATATAAATTCAAAAATTGTTAAAACTTTGGATGCTACTTTTTTCTAAATTAACTTGTTCTAAAGCATTGTTGTGAAACAATATCTGTTTTATAGAAATTTTCTCTTCCTTTGTTGGCAACGTCAAACTTATTTTTTTTGTATATAATGCTTCATTCTAAAAGAAGCATTCATATGCATGTGTGTGTGTGTGTGGTTAGCTGATGTATTTTGTGTGTAATTGTGTAGTACATAATAAATGTCGTATAAAATGTTGAAAAAAATTAATCCAAAGTTTCACTTAAATGTTTGAAGCAATTCGATTTTATTTCGCAGCTTTCCACAGACATTCACTATGTGACAGGAGAAAATTGTTTTATAGCTGCTGATTTTTCTAGGATTGAAAAATACCTATCCCTTGGATGATCGACATGAAAGCTTCAGCTGATGCACATGTGGCTGATCTCGATTTAACGGAAATCTTAGCAATACTTTGAAACATATGCTGCTTCTAAAAGAGTTCCCTATTTCAAATTGTGACAAACATTTAGTTAGAGATACTTCATCTGCAAAAAATGGATTCCTCATTTCGTAAACGTCTTGAGAAAATTCATGGACTGCCATATCCAGGTATTGGAGAGACTGCGAAACTTTTTTTGCTTCGTTATGTATAGCCAAATAGGCACAACGAGATAAAATTATGGAGTCACGCATGGGTACAATGCCAATGTGCGAAAATCCATAGACATACTGTAACATCTTACGGTGATTTCATTTTTCCTGAAGGTCGGATAACATAGAGACCTTGTCGCACGTATGCTTGTCAGTTTGTCATGATTTCACTTACAGCTTAAAAGCTGAAGATTGTTTTGCCCAATAGCTAGAGGTGCTCCTTTGCCCAATATATCTTTAGAGACAGTTACAAAGACATTTTATTTCCACTTGATACTATGGTTCGGTACACCAATTCGTATTATTAGAGACGAAGGATAGCAATTTGAATCCTCACTATTTCGAGCTTTTCTCTTTTTTAGATTCAGCGATGAAACTCAGCGATGAAAACCTATTAATAGAAACAATAATATGAAATCTTAATTATGTTTTATAACAACCGCAAAGGTTAGTTCAATCAATGGAAAATCGCTCTCTGTGAGGCTGCAATTAAGTTAAAATTTAGTTAATTCTGACATTATGAAATTGTTTTAGTATATACCATTTATTTCTATTTCCTTCTTTTTATCCCAAGTCCTCTTCATATTTTCTTCATAAAAACTATTTCATTAAAAACTTGTCGAAATTATCTTTCCAATAATCTATAATTTATGAAATTATTTTAAAAAACTATTAACAATTGTATGTATGCATTTTTACACAAGATATTTTATTTTAAATAAGATAAAAATAATAGCATAAGACAAATATACAAATTCCTTAACTGAATTATTTCTAGAAAATACAAATTAATTCTGCAACTAGAATGATGCAAATGTTACCTGTTAAGATGAAAAGTTCTTCTATTGCGTAAAAAACGCTAAAGGCACTCTTAATCAATACGACTTCACGCATGCAGGATAGAACGCTCGGTTTTTTAAAATATACCTAAACAACATGCTGCCTTTTGAATTACTCCTGAACATCATCATTGAAATATATTTCTCTCCGAAATTTGGTTGAGAAATACCATCATAGTATGGAAAGGTGAGCTTCTTGAGAAAGGATTTTACGAAGTAGTAACACAAAAACATTATTTATTTTGTGGGCTCTAAATACAAAGCGGCTCATTTAACTATGAGGCATTTGATACGGAAGCATCTGCAATTTTATCAATCTACTTTTAAATGGTTTAGATATTAAAATCTCCCAATGAATCATTGCGTAAAACTTTCGGGACGAAATTGAATGACTCTAGTTGCAGGTTAAATTAAAGCTAGGTCACTACATGACATTAACTTCATGTTGATTTGCAAGATAAAATAAAGGTAAATGGGTTAGCGAAGATAAAAAACTTGTGCTATTAAAGGGAACATCTTTTACGTTTTTGATTAATATATCACAATTAAATAATGAATTTGGAATATGGAAAAGCAATAAACTGTAGCATAACATTATTGTGATTCTCCAAAGCTGAGAGTTTTTTCACCAATTTCAACTACTGTATTTTTAGTCCTTCTCTATTTTATGGAAATTCATTTGATGGATTCATCAACCAAATATGCTCACAGAGAAATTATTCTTTTTGTTGAAGGAAATGGTCTTCGGATTATTCAGCAGCAAACGATTCTGCAGTACTTTGGCATACGATGGTGCAAAGAAAACCATTTTACACGTGCACTGGATTGGTTATGCTGAATCAAATGATATGCCATTGCTTTGGTGAAGACTCAAATATATTTCAGAAAACCTCTTTTAAACCCCTCTTAACAGTTTTCCTACAAAAAATAAATAAAATTTATAAAGTAGATAAAATTTTTCGTGTTTCCACTTCCTCGAGATTAATCAACTAAGATATGTTCAATTAATTAACAAATTCTCTTAGATTATATTTGATTTGTTTCATCAATTTGTTTAATGCTTGGAATGGTCAGTGAAAATACTCACCAATAAGTGACAAAATAGTAATCATTTATTGGTCATAAATGTTGGAGTTACATGCAGCAATATTCTATGAAATTAATATATTTTACTCAATATCTGCTGAAACTAATCAATAAAATGTAACCGTAATAATTATAGTTTTTAATATTAATATACAATTATGATTAATTTACATAACTCGCTATTTTTTAATTTATAGCGAATTTAAATTTTTAATGGATTAACAAACTTGTTAATAGAAAATAGCTTATAAGAAATAGCCACACAGAATCAGAATTCCATTATTTATTCTGCAAGATTTAAAATAGAGTTAACAAATCTACTGGTCCTCTTAAAATTTGCTGCCATTTTTTATATAGTAGTGAAAAAAAGGAAAAGGAGAAATAAATCAAGAATTTAATTCAGGAATTGAAGGTCATACAACTGAAAACAGCACACGAACACAAAATAAATATATACATTACTCAACAGTAAATGACAAATTGAGACAACTTGCAGATTTCTAACTCTTGACTTATTCGATATTAATAGGTAATGCTCAGCATTTCACAGTATAACACAACCTTAAGAAATTATTACTTTCTCAATGTACTCATAATAAAAATGCCCACTTAACTGTGAAAGGCAATGGTATATTAATTTATCATAGGAATTAATTCAGTTGTGAATCATGATTTTATTTCTTATAAAGTAGGAATGAAAATATCTTATTTTTTATATAAAATTAAAGCATTTACAAAATAGATTGTTAATATAATTATGTTTATCAGTAAAATTGATTAACATGTGATTATACAAAATAAATAATGCCTGATTATTTATAATCACCATTAGACTCAAAAAATGTGATAAATTATTAAATATCTATTACTTTTACAAGTAAATATATATAATCCCTAATTCCTAATAAAGCATATGAAAAATCTCGATTATTTTGTTGTGAGATGATATTTTTATTCGTTAAAAATAAGTGCTTCAAGTAATTCAAGTAATTTCATTCTTAAGAATTTGTAGTACATCATAATGACTTAGAATAGAACTCTCTCATTTAAAAATCATAAACTCTTTCAGTTTAAAAATTTAAATAACAATGGCTCCTTTGTGTGTTCATTTCAATATATATTTTAAGACAATTGCAAAATGTATTAGAAAATAACATAAGTTATATTTCATGTTTAAAAGGTATTGAGAAATACAAAATGATACAAATTACTAAAAGTAAAATAAAGTGTAGTTTGTTACTTCTGTAAATTCTTTATTTTTATAGATACTTTAGCGAAACTAACCTTTAAATTAAATATAACTAATACTCTCTTTTAAAAATAATTTTTATGTCTGGTTAATTAAAAGACTTGTAAAGGAAAATAATATGGATTATTAGAATTTACAAAAATTAGTGCCATTTCAAAACAAATTTAACCTATATTCTAAAAAAAGTATTTTTTTTAATTGTAAATTTATATTTGTTATTCTGTTATTTATTAATTGTTATTCATACTTTTGTTATTTACAATCTAATATTTACTTGCAAATTTATACTTAATTAGATACATTAGGTGATCTAGAATCATAGAAATCCAGATTTTTTGTATTTGCACTTATCAGGTTTTACCTTGCAAACACATTGTTTGTATCACTGATTTTTAAAAAGATAGGTTTCTAAAACAATGTCAAATTGATAATGTTTAATCTGGAAAATCTTCAAGAAAAATAAATTTTTAATCACAAATTGTTAACTGATTTCTGGTATACCTCTCCGAAACTTTTCTTCTTTTGTTCCTAAAATATAAGTGTCTCAATTTTAAATTTCTAATCTGATTCCTTATAAATTTCGTAAGTCATTTCTAGCTCTGTCTACATTTGGTATACGTAGTTTCACTGTGTCACCCATATTGCCAGCAGAAATTTTAAGATTTGAAATTTTCAACATTTTCTATTTGCCTGAAATTCCAAACTTTCTTTAGCCCTTTTCATACTTTTTTCTTTTTTGTTTGCCTAGTTATAATATCTGTCTGGTTAAAATGGATCACTTCTTCATTTTTATTTTACCAGAAAACTAATTGTAGGTAAGCAGTCATTTAGCAATGCATTATTAATTTTAAAATTTAGATCATATTTTATTACATTGTTGATTTTATGAGAAGCGTTATTAAACTGCTTTTATTAAAACTTCTGAATATCATCTCCAGCTTTCTAATATATTTCATAGAATTTTATTTGGGGTAGAATATATTTTCAAGCCTATTTTAAAATGAATTGCAGTTTTCCTGTAATTCATTTTATGATAGGAATTATTTCATTTTAAACCGACACATTTTTTAAGTAGGCAAGAAAAAGTACGAAAATATAGAAAAAATTCTAAACAGAATTATAAATCGCATGCAAAAAAAAAAAAGGAAAAAAGACGCTAAAATGTTTTTAATTTTCTCGTGGTAATATTGGTAATATTGGTGACAGTAAAACTACGATTGCTTGATATAGGTAGAGCAAAATGTGACCTACGAAATTTGTCAACATTCATATATTAGAAATACATAACTTCCCATTTATATTTTAGAAACAGAATAAAAATAATTTTCAAAATGGTATACCAGAAATCAGCTCACAACATGTAAAGAAAAATTTATTTTGCTTGAAAATTTTCCAGATTAAGAGTTATCACTTCGAGATTTTGTTAAAAAATCATCTTTCTGAAAGTCAGTGATATTAACAATGTGTTTGCAAAGCAGAAAGCAAATATGATAAATTTAAATGTAAACACAATCTTGTAAACTATAATTCTGAATGTCATGATATTCTAATGCAGCGGTTCCCAAATTTGTGCTCGCCGATCGTTTTGTTTGTGCTCACCAGCCCGATTATATAATCCCAAACCGAAATATGAATAAAACATATTTAAAAAAATATCCTTCAATTATATTTCTTAATTTTTAAAATATACTAAAAATTTATAGTCATAATAGATATCTTATAAGCCGTGCGTTTTAAAATAATTGAGTGCAAATTCATTATCATACATTCGTCATGTATGCAGTTTAGAAGTCAAAATAATGTCAAAATTTAAAATAATTATCTGGGATTTAATGGTAAAAATGATAAGTAGAAGTCAAATTAATGAAACACCGCAGACAAAAAATTTGAAGATGGGAGAAAATTTGGAAAATTTTGGGGAATTGGGGACAGAAAATTTGGAAAATGTTGATGTTTTGGAAATGGAAATTATATAGATTTTCAGTCATATTCGCAACTAAAAGAGAGGTTTTCGTAAGGTGATTTTTTCACACTTGTCAATGAGAGAAAATCTTCATGGAAGAACTTTTCTGAGACTGTTTTCCTGTTTGGACCTACGATTTTCGACCATGGAACATTTAAAGACAAAATGTAGATCGAAAATTACAATTGAATACTTGAATAACTGAATTTGACTTTAACAACATATGTTCCAGAGTACAATAAACTGGCTGAAGACAAGCAACTCCAGCCTCCACATTAATTATCAGGTATTTGTTTTATATTAAATAGGGTTTTTAGTATATACACTTAATAATGAGGCATATCAGAGATTAACTGTAAATTTTTATATTATGTTCCCATTATTTTGAAGTTTGTGATAAAAATATGATTTTCAAATTCAAACTAAACGATTCTTAGAAACTAAATTTTTTATATTTCTCAAAAAAATAAATAAATAAATAATATATATATATATATATATATATATATATATATATATATATATATATATATATATATATATATATATATATATATATATATATATATATATATATATATATATATATATAGATATATATATATCTATATATATATATATATATATATATATATATATATATATATATATATATATATATATATACAATTAAAAACTATTATGAAATAACTGTTAATTTATTTTAATAAAGAAATACTTTAATTAAAAATTAAATGTAGCATTTTTTTTACGTATTCAATGACACAAAATTCTCACATGTACATGCACCAAAAGAAATACATGCACCAAATATACATTCACCAAAAAAAATACATGCACCAAATATACATTCACCAAAAAAAATACATGCACCAAAAATGATATACATTCATCAAAAGAGAATTAAATGAAGAGCAGCACCATCTATTAATGACCAAATGCATCTTGTATACGGCTCACTTTCAATTTTTAAGTTTAAAATTTGCTCGTGATAGGCCAAACTTAGGATACCACTGGTCTAATGTATCTAAATAAGCAAACTTTCAAGTAAATATAAATAAATTCTTTTTTAATATATGAGGTTTATTTGTTTTTAACATGGAAATGTTTTTTAATAATTCTAATAATTTAACTGTGTTTTTTCCTGGCCTTTTAGTTAACAAATCATAAACTTTATAAGTACAACATTTAATTTAAAGTTCTGTTTTGCTTAATCGTCTATAAAAAATAAAGCATTTATTGTAAGAAGAAACATTGTTTACCTTAACTTTAGTAATTTTGATCGCTTTGCATTCTTTAATATCATTTACTCCATATGTAAAGCTCCTTATACACCTGTCTTAAAATGAACGTACAAAATAGCCTCTTTTATTTAAATTGAGAGATTATGGTAAGTTTTATTCTAAGTCATTATGGTGTTCTTCAAATTCTTAAAACAAAATGCTTAATAATTCTTGAAATTACTAATTTTTTTTTAATTAAAGTATGATTTCTCTACAATATAATCAGAATTAATCACACTCCGAGCTAAGGATTATATATATTTACCGGTATAAAAGGTATAAACATTCAATAAGTTATTACATTATCGAATTTTATAGTGACTATAAATGAATCCCGGTTATTAAAAATAATCACAGGATAAATAAATTTCACGGTAAAATATGTAGGTGTGAGAGAAATATAATTGTAATTATAAACATGTTTTCATAATTTATTATTTAGAAGAAAGAAATTTACCGAAATGAATTTTACTGTCTGCTAAACATAAAATTAAATCCTAATAATAATCAATTTTTTAAATTTGAAAATTTTTCTTTAATAATAAGAATAATAGTTTCTCTGTTTTTATAAAATTAATAAATTTTAATGCACTTGTAATTTTTATGTTTTAAAATAATTTAAATTTCAAACAATGAAAAATAATTAAAATAAAGTAAATTTATGATTTATTTTTACATGAACAAAGCCGAAGTTTAAATGCATAACAATTACCCCCTTTAGGTATTATAATTAATGTGTTTTTATGCGTAAAAAATTTTAAAATATATTTGCTGCTTAAACTATATTAAAATTATATTTAGTAATTAATAGCTTTTCGTACATAAAAAATACATATGGAATGTAATAAACATGTATTGCTTAAAATTATTCAATAAATTATTCTAAGTTTGAATGAAAATTTAAATTTTCCCTTCAGATAAGAAATTTTTCCCTACATCATATCAGTCAGGTAAATCATATCGATATAATTTGAATAGCAGAACGGAATTAATCATTTGTAATGTATATTGTCATAAAATATTTTATCCGTCCTCTATCTTTTATTACAAACATGAGAATGAAACCCATTTTATGCAATTAATTTTTCTTAAAATGGAAAAATTTATTCGTAGTTTTTCTGTTATATTTAAAGAACTGTTAAAGTAATTAAAAGTTTTGGTTTTTATTTAAGTTTAGGCAAAATAACTTAAATTGTATAATCGTGTTTAAATTAATTATTAGAAATGTGGGCTGCTTACTGAGAATATTTAATGTAACAGCTCATGTGTTTGATTATTAATTTAAAATGGTATTTCTAGTCTTTGGAATTCATTTTAAATAGAAGCTTCTAATCATATTCCTAGCCCTACCCTCTTGGGCAAGAAAAAAACAACAGAAATTCGCTAGCTGAAAGAAATCTTACAGAGTGAGAGATGCGTGAATCAGAAAAATTAATACTGTGTATAAAGTTATTTATAAGGAAAATAAAGTAGACCCAACTCGCATGGCTATGAATAATTATGCAAATCTTTACAGTGAACTTTTGTCTTATCAAAAACCAATCTGTCTCATCTTACCCTCTAATGCAACCTTTCATATTTGATAATTTAATCTTCTTCATTATATATAATGTCATTTATTAGAAATGAAATAATGCATTGCTTTACAAGTTATATAAAATATCTGATAGAGAGAGAGAGTCAATAAATATGAGATTTGACACAAACAAGTTTTAAATCTTTATAGATTCTTCTGAACATTACAAGTAGTATACAATATGATATATATATTAATATAAATCAAAAATAAATATATTTATATAAAGTAATAATTAACAATACAGGAAATCTAGCCAGCGCAAAAGCAGCTAAAGAAAGATTTGCCAATATAAATAAGATAAAACATGAAAAATATTGAAATCAGAAATATGAAATTGGAAAAACACTAAAATATACGATACAAATGGCAAGAAGAAGAAGGCAAAGGGACCAGGTCTTCATCAGGAGGGAGATGGTCAGCCTTCTTCTTATCATTTGTATCGTATATTTTGTATCGTATATTTAGTGTTATTGTTATTAAGAAGCATTATTGATGATGCAGATTTTCAAGAATAAGTTTCATTTTTATACAGAAACAGTTTCTTTGTGTCAAGGTCATAGTTGTTGGTCAAGATCAACCATGACATCTGTAGAACTTCTGCTTGATAGGAAAGCTAAACAAAAAAAAAAAGCGTCGAGAAAATTTAACCCCCTCAGAAGGTTACTCCATACTGGTCTCTGATTGGTGGAGAATAGTAGCGCGAGATGACATCATCGGTCTGTTCAAAATTCCTTATCCATATGTAGTGATGTAAATTTTAGAATTCCTCAACAGGGATGGTGTAACTCATACATTCGTAAAAAGGGGCCCTACCTACAATAAAAAGGTACAAATTACAGGATACTAAATATATATATATATATATATATATATATATATATATATATATATACCGGCCAACTTGTCTGGTGATCAGCGCCTGATTACGGATAGGAAAGTCCTGGGTTAGATTCCCGGTTCAGGCATCGATGTACTTTTTCTCTCTCTCTATCCTGTCTTTGTCTTTTTCTTGTGTGTGTTAATGAAATATGAATAGTGCCTACTATATTCTACTCTATAAACGGGTCCCTATGGCATGTATGAGGGTGCGATGGTGGCCCACCCCCTGTGATGTACCCGGGGCAACTCCTCGGCGTGTAAGAGATCGCTGAGTCTGGCCGGTTCCTTGGTATCAGGGAGCAATAGATAAATAGACTCTGTTGCAGTTGGAACTGTCTACAATCTGTCATTGGGAAATATATATATATATATATACATATATATATATATATATATATATATATATATATATATATATATATATATATATATATATATATATAGCAATCTTCATAGTTCACTGTTTATATATTCTTATTTTAATTTATTATTTGCGCAACATGCCTCACCTATTTCTACATAAATAGGCTTTGTAGTTTTCTCTAATTATATTATATCGGTTCTTACTTCCAAAATAGTAAATTTAATTATATTTAGAACAGCTTCTTCACAAGTTCAGCCTCTTTAATTTTATATATGTGAATAAAACTGAAAATACTTTCTTTTAATATTAATTTTATATTTAGCCTTAATTTATACTAAAGAACGTTACATCTACAGCAATTCATTAACACAATATTTAGAAAAAAAAAAAGGAAAGGAACCTGGTTACTAAAAACATATTTTAAATGCGTACATTGTGATGGATTAAACAATGTCCTTTCAATTGGGATGCATGTTACTGGAGCAAATATGGATCGATAAAGTGATGTTATTAAAACGTGTCATTTTAAGAAAAACTTCTTTGAAGTATTTTTATGTTATTACGCTTTGGAATGTTCTTTTTTATAGAGAATAACGAGAGTTCAAATTTCTTTACACCAACAAAAATTCATTAGTATGCATCATATTTCTATATATATTATTTAATAGAATATGTGAAGTGTATCCAATTATATCGAGACATATTAAAAATAAAGGGAAACAGAGCCATGGTTCTTAGATTAAGCATTTTATGGAATAATAAAAATTGCATATAAAAAGTAGAAAATGCTAACTTTAATTAGCGGTCAAGGAAAAACTCTAGAAAAATGCATATTTTATTAAATAAAAATTCATATATATTATAACTAAGCTATATAAATTGATATAAATCACTTAACAATATCTTACAGACAAACTAGTGCAGTTAGCTCCATATACACAAAATTATGTAAAATTTATTATGTTTTATTATTTTTTGCATATTTATTTGATTTCAAAATCATTTATTGAGTACTGAAGATTTTATTCCGTCATCAAAATAATATGATTATGAATAGGTGAACGATATTGTTAATTTAAAATAATGATAATAAATTTTTATTTTGTTGTGTCATTCTCTAGAAGCAAATTACACTGGAATTTAATGATAATTCAAAGAGAGCTGTAAGAGTCATGCAAGTGACTTGAAAAAATGTTTAGGTTTTTTATGAATATGTTAGTATTCTAGCACCAATAAATATCCATTACAAAAGAGCATATGAATTTATTTCATAACGTGATTTCCAAGAAATTAACGAATGGTTTTTGGACAGAAGTTTACTCTTCTTTTACTTGAATCGGAAAAAGTCATAGATATTTTTTAAAACGAAATGTATGTCTTGTTTATTTTCTTCGCTGCTGTTTTTTGCACTTCATTTGTTAGATCACAAACATCAGATTTTGTACCAATGACAATCGAAGAATATTTAAACATTACCCAATGTGTCAGTGAGAGTAAGTACTTCCTTCAGAATCTAGAGCTAAATGAATAAAAATGTATTCAAATCTAACAAGTTATTTTTATTTTATAGGACATGCTGCTCTTTTTTAATAAAATTTAATAGATAATTACTCGAGGGCGTTGGGAACAGTTTTGTTGTTGTGTTGTATATTTTATAGAAACTAAACAAATAAATTCGAAGTACATTTAACTTTGTTTCTAATTTTATTGAATAGAAAAGAAAGCTTTCTATTCAATTTTTACTGAGAATTATATAGACTTTATTTTAAGATTTTTATATAAATTATTAATTTATAAATATAATATATATATATATATAACTTTACTTTATATCTATAAATAAAAAACAGTATTGTGCTAATTATGCTTTCCTTCAGATAATATTTTAATATTAAAAATTATTTAGTTTTTCCAACAGGATTTTTGTACTTAAAGAATTTCTTTTAATTGAATATAAAGATTTATAAAATATTTCATTATTCATATTAAAGTATATTAGAGAATGGGCTATTAATAATACAGAAACTGTTAGAGTAATATAACATCAATCTCATTTTTTATTAAAAAAATTCTAAAACTAATAGCGTATATGATTGCCTTTAAGATATTAAAATCTTTCAATAACATAAAATTAAAAATAATTGATATCAGGAAAAAAGGAAAACAAATATTTGAAATTCAATTAAATTTTCGTGAAAAGAGCATATAACATTTTTCAACATTAGTCAATAGAAATGGTGTACAAATTGGCATGAAATTTAAAAATGATAGATTAGGTCTTTTAATTGTAAGACTAACAAAAAAATTTATAAGTTTCATAAATTACTTGAAGCATATATTTGAAGCTAGTATTTAATCATAATTAATGGTCATCAGAATGAATCGTAAATAACTAATTAAAAAACTGATATCTTGTGTAAAAAAAATTATTAAAATAACTGATCTCTTGTGTAAAAAAAATTATTTCTTATAAGAAAAATCATTTTTACTTCCTTATCATTCAATATTCAACAGCCATTCTAATAGTATGGAATTTTATATTCACCAAAAACTGGTTTAATTTTTGTTAATTTTCTCGAACACTGTGTGTATAAAAATCGAGGGTTCAATTCCTCTTGTATGGAATATTGAAGCTTACTCTTATTTTTTCTAAACTTCAATCTGAATTGAATTAGTACGCATTTAAAAACTATGTGAAAAATGAACTAAATGTACTAATTTTAGTTTTGATTTATTTTATGTTATTTTTTTTCTATAATTTAATGAAGAAAAAGTATATATATATATATATATATATATATATATATATATATATATATATATATATATATATATATATATATATATATATATATATAATAACTATTCAATCTTGTGGAAAAATGAGGCTTATAAATTATTAATAACTATACCTAATAATATAAATGATATATATGTATCACTATAATTCAATTTTGATTTAAATTACACTGATTTAAATAATTTATATAAATTATACTTCCAGTTCCTATCGAAATTTCTATTTACTTAAAACACATGGGCATACAAGGCGAAAACTTAATTTAATTTCAGAATTAGTAAATAAATTATTTTTAATTAATGATATTAGTTTCTGTGCACATCGTCTTTAAAAATCATATTTAAAAGTATATATAATTCTATGATATCCAGTTAATGTTTCTTTGTTGTTCTAAACTATTTATTGAATTTGACCAATGATTCCACTGATTTTTTAACAATTTAAAATAACTTTTTGCTCTTGTTAACAATGTTTAATATGTATGTTAGGTTCATAAATGTATTTGATGCTAAATTAAGTTCATGGGAAATACAATGATTAAAATTTTAATAGCACACATGCATTTCTTAAGCTTTTTATTAATTATTGAGAAACATATTTCTAAAAGTCTACTATTTTAGTATTGAGAGAGAGAGAGAGAGAGAACCAAAATAAACTTTACATACTAACTATAATTCTACCATTTCCTTGAACTGAAAATAGATTTCTTATTATTAACAGTGTCTAATATTTAGAAATATACAAATTTTTGTATTGTTATCTAGATTCTGCCATACCAGCTAGAGTAAATGGATACTTTAATGTAACAAAAATTTAATTATGCTAAATTTCTATAAGAGTTCACAGAAATAGGACATATCAATCAGAAACCGAGTTCTTTAAGGACAAGAAATTAATGTCACTTTAATATTAATTTGTCGTTTTTATGCTGAAAACTTTTAAATTGGAATTAAAACTTTTATACAAATGAGATTAACGTTATTCATAAAATGAAGCGAAATAAAGTAAATGTGAAATTTATATTAATAATTATATTTTTTACGAAAACACCAACTATTCAAGACAAACTTTTCCAAACTAATTCCCCATTTTAGATTCTTGTAATGATTGTAATCAATTACAACATAATGTCATTTAATTTCTTATTTTAAGTAGAAAACTCCAGTGATATTTAAAACATATATTTTAAGCATAAAATGTTTTTACAAATTTTTGTAGTTATTATACTTTACATATTACAGTGGATTTTTATCTATTTTTTCAGTTTTTAAGAACAAGTTTGGACAAATTTTGCTTTACTAACAATAAAAAATAGATGGTAACAGAATAACAGTTATTTAAATTAGTAGTTATGGTAAACAAAGGGCTACCATTAAAGTAAATAACTTATTTTCAGTCTTAAGAGTACGAAATTAACAGTTTAATCATTTTTTAATCGCACTAAACATCAGATTCTTATGAATTGGTGGATATGTATGAAAAGTTTGCATATTTGCGATAAGAAATGTTTCGGTATTCATTATCTACCATGAAACAGTATATTTCATCCTTCATTTGCATTAAAAGCAGCCAAAAAATTCCAAGTGGAAGCATTTAGTTTGTAAACTAAATGATTGCTTCATTTACAACTACTTGAAAATTATTTTAGTTATAAAAATATTTTTTGATTCATAGAAATATTACACATTCGGATTGATGATTACAACTCATGTAAGACTTTGGCTCTATTTATAGAATTCTTACTATTTGTCTTTTGACTTTAAGTAGGGTATTTGCTGTTTTAATTTGCAATTTGGGTAAGAACATACAACCAAAATTATAAATAGCATATCAAAAATGTTTTTATTAATAACTAATTATATATATTTTATTTTTCAGAAAAAAGTTATCTTTACTGCGAATTATTCAAGTATTGTGAAACTAAACTGCCCCAGTGGGTAAGTTCCAGCCCAAGAGGTTTTTTTTAATAGATTAGCAAACACTCATTTATATAATTGCAGTAAATTACTCGACGTAATTTACAAATTGAAGAAATTTATATACTGAGGACTGCGAAGTAATGTTACATGCATATACATGGGGATCCAAATAAATTCAGAATTTCAATTTAAATATTTTGAAAGTAGAGTTACCATTTAAGGTTGAGATAATTAAATTTATTTATTAAAAATTAACATTCACAAATATTGAAATTTTGCAAGATAATATAATTCTGGTATATATTTTTTTAATTTGTCTAATTATAATTAGCTAACAATTATGTTAATCTTTCAATGAATAGTTGTAATTTCCTAGATTCAAATTTTATGATAAATTGAATATAGATAATTACTGCATATTTTATGATTAGACAATGTGTATGTCTTAAAGATTTGTTTGAGACCCATTTTGCATATCTCTTTGCTCAATTCGATAAATAGAAGGCTCTGTTTGCAAATTATTTAATGTTTAATGACGTATATGAAAAAATCGTGCAAAATATCAAAAGGTTTAAATTGTAGTATTATATCTTTGTATGATTCTTTTGCTATAAAAAAAAACAATCACTATATTCATTACACTTGACAAATTTTAGTGTTATAATTTTTAATGACAAATAATTGTAGTAAATTTAAATAATGTAAATATTATAAAAAAGGAATAGTGATGCAAAAAATACTTTTCAATAGAATAGTAATATAAAAGTACTGTTTGTCTATTAAATTTTTGCCAAGGATTTAAGAGAGAACAGGTGTTTGGAAAAGATTGAAAGTTAAAAACACGATACTGGTCTCAGACTTGACCTAAGTTTGAAATTAAGTTTTTCCTTTGAGCACACACATTTGTGAGGAATATAATCATAGTTAATTATGATTGGAACTTATTTTAAAGTTTCTTATAGCATATTATAACTAAAATTCCATATCTTTACCCGCTTGAAGAAAGGTTGTTTGGGATACTATCTTTTACTTTTTAAATTTTTATCTATAAGCCATCACTGAGGGTAAGGTCATATTCCTTTCATATTTCTGCATTCTTTAAAGTAATATTATTTTTAAAAAAATTGCTGCTTATTATTTTTAAAATTTTTGGAAATACATTGTTTTGTCGACTTAAATGTGTTTTTCGCTTTTCCTAATTTGTCACCAGTTATAAATTCATCGGAATGCTGATAAAAGATGCCTCAATATTCAGTACTTAATAACTAAAATGAATTTACAAAAGCTTCAATTTTTATTCGATTTGTTTTTAGCTAACCTATACATGAGGACCCGACTTCATGGAGCAAATCAGTATTTTCAACTCAAAGCTTAATGGATATTGCTAAAGTTAGAAAATGTTATAGTTTTTTTTAATCATAATTTTACCTCGAGAGATAAATACATGTTTTCCCATAGAAGTTGCTGCGTCTCCCAAAACTTGGTGGGCAAAGCCCACTAGTGTTAAAGATTAAAATTTTTATAAACTTTTAGAGAAAATTGTTTAAATACTTAAATTATTTAATTTCATGTATACTTTAATCAGAAATTCAATTTTTTAACCAGAAAAAAGACCACTTGAAAAGTTGTTCAGACAAATATGAAAGTCTCGATGAAAGAGAAAAACGATGCAAGAATCATGAGAAAATGTATCCAAACAGGGAAATTCCATATCAGGTAATTTCAATTTTCTACGTTTTTTATAGTAAAAGTGTCTGTAAACTGATAATTTCTTGTTAATAACTATTATTTATTCAAAAGACAAAATTTAATTTTTCATTTCTTAAATGTGTCTAATGTACCAATTTTACACTTGTATTTTCATAATATATGAGCTGTTTTAACCACAACAAGTAAAAATAATGTTATGTTTTCTGTAAATATGGAAGCAACATGTTCAAACTAAATATAAAAATATATAAAATTCTCATACGATTTACCAATTATAAGCTATTTTCATTGCATATTTTGCAATAAAGTCATTGAATATTTTTCATGAATGACATTAAAGATATGTGAACTCATTAATAAAAAAATGTTGAAGGAAATCCTTAAACACTTTTCCAATAAGATAATCAATTAGTCAAAATATAAAATAGTTAAATCTCAAGTATTTTTCAAAGTGAATTATATCTAAGCAAAAACGGGACAAGTAATAAAAGGATTAAAGTTATATGTGACAAAAGAGACAAATATATAATATATATAGTCCTTAAAATTTCTTTCAATAAGTTAAATCCTTTGACCTATTTTAAATATCAATTATTTTCACTTGAAACTGAATCTTATCCAAATAAGTGCAGCGGTGGTTATTAAAATTGCACCATCATGAATTTTCCATTATATGAATAGCAATTTTCCATATTGTATATGAATAGCATATATTATATATAATAAAAATGATATATACTGCATATGAATAGCATATCGTGAAGGCAAAATGATTAAATTCGCATATTACTTTTGGACATACATGAGTGTGAAATTTATAGAAATACTAACTGCCACTATTGGCAAATAAAAAAACACTTTTAAGGTTAGGAGTGGAGTCAAATTAAGCTTAAATGATCAAAACGTAGAACACACTATATAATATTTCAAGTCTACGCTAGGTTTCATCCACCGTGGTAATTGTGAAGAGTGGTGGGCCACTCTTTCAAAATCATTTTGAGATGTTTCATGTGAGTAAAAGGCTTAGAGGTTGCATAGGCCAGAACAACAATTGATTACCATCTATATCGAGAAAGGGTATAACACAAGTCGGAACATAATCTCTCGTACGAGTATCATCTTGTTGAAAATCGAATTAGAAACAAATATTAATCAGATATCAGAAATAATTCTCATTCAAATTACCATTAGTGAAGATTCAGCCAATTTCGTATAATCATAGGATACTCATATAATCGCATCAGTTACAGGGCCTTATGACGACATAGAATGAAATCAGGTGATGAGCCTCAAGACCTTCTAACACTTGAGAGCCTTTAGAATGCTGCAATTTAAATAGGACTCATCCGAAAAGACATTGCGTCACTCTTGTATAGGTTCACCAGAGCTGTTATCTATCTCCATCCAGCCTTTATCAACAAAGAAAAAATGCCAAAATTATTTTTCTCGGCAATATTGACATTCCATATCGTCCAGAAATCGTGGCTCGGACACACTGTGAGCTTAATGGTAAAACACTGCGCTTTAAGGCAATATGTCATGGAGTGGATCGCTGGTATTATTGAACAAAGGGAAGTATATATATTGAGCTTCTGCTTTCTGATATCATACATCTGAAAGACACTGTTATTAGGTATATTTTCCGAATTTTATTCCTAGCTACACGCGCGTAATTACGAACCCAAGTAATTGCGGTTATCTATGAAAATCAACTATAGGGATTGAAAGCAAAAATATCAATATTCCTTTTTTTCCGACTGAACAAATAACTTTAATATTATGAAATATTTGAATAATGTTTTTATTCTATTTCATGTGCATAGATTATAGTATATTTTTTCCAATGATTTTCATTCAATCACATAGAACATTTTCTAGAAAACTGTAAAAGATTTGACAGGCATGATATCGAAAAAGGACGTGTGTAGAAAATTTTTGATTTTTACTATTTGCCTCAAAACTAGAGTGCCCTCTATAGAGCGATTTACAAGTAGTGATGTATTTCTCAAACTTTATTTCTTTCAAATCTTAGTACAGACACATTTATTTAGCGGATCATGACAAAATACTCCAGAACAATGAAATTTACTATTTTTTCCAATTTGATTTTCATGTAGCTGAAGTTATTCTCGATCAAAATTTGGATCTCATATACGTATATGATGCAAGATATATAGAAATATACCAAATTATATGAACTATGTTTACATCCGGACGGCTTTGATATTTAAGGCAATGTATTTATGAGCTTTAAAACCTAACAAATCAGTTTAAAGCAGATTTTTATGAACTATATCTTCATCCTAAGCAGCGTGTTATCAGTTTGCCATTTGTTTTGGTATTTTTACTTTTTTAATAAAAGAAATGCATTAATTGCCTATGAAGAAATTTATTTGTTCTCACATGTGCAAAACTTACAAAAGGAGTCTCATTTTTATTTCATTGAAAATGTTCATGTAATTAATTTTCTTTTCTTGTACACAATCACATTTAAAATTATTCTCTGATTTTATGTAATTTTTATGATAAACCATAAATAGATTAATAAATAAATAACAGTATAAGGTGATTATTTGCTTAAATTTTTTTATTCATCATGCATACGGGAAACTGAAATGAATACAGACATTTTCTTTTTAGATACTTGAATGCATACTCCAATATAAGCCGAAAAAGGTAACTAAAAATGCAGTTTCTTGTTCCCTTAACATTTTTATTTAAAAATAAGTAAATTTAATATCTCTTTTGATTCAATATTAAATTCTAAATAGTTATTATTTAGTATAGTTAGTAGTTGGGTAGTAAATAATTTGATATAGTTAGAAATTCAACTATACCTAATCCATATCTAAATTCCTAATTTGTTTAAAATAGCTTGTTGATTAATCACTTCATATTTTAAGCAATAAACACAATTTTTAACTTCAAATAGATTACATGTGAATGTAGCATTTGAAAAGTAAAATAATTTTAGAAGCGCAAAAGTAACATTTTATTTTATTCTTGCCTTTTAAAAAATGGGTTCATAGAAGAAAATTGGTAAAGCAAAAATACATGATTGAAATATGATACAATTTTGAAAATACTATTAAATTTTCCATTTCTAGAAATTGTTCAGGTAAGTGTGAAAATACTTTAGGGACATAGTGAACTCATTACAGCTAGAGAAAGAGAAAGAGAGAAAGTGACACAGAATAAAAATGAAGATATAAAAAATATGAAACATTATTTAAATATTTTCACTGTTTCAAACATTATTCTAGGAAATTTACGTATAGGTACACGCATTAGAATTTTGAATAAGGATTAGAAAAAGGAATATGATAATAAAAAACATTTAAAATTGTTATCAAATTTTTCTTATATAAAACATAATTTCCGCAAATATTGTAATACGTTCATTTGATAGGGGAAATTCTGAATTTTTTTCTAGATAGAATAAATTAAGGGCATAAAAATGGAAGTGTAGGAGAATAGGAAGTCAAGTTTAAAATGCCACACCTAATTACACTAGTTACAGCTTTGTCTAAATAATTATGGAGTTAAGCTTGTAATGACATCTCGAACTGTAACTAAGCGGTTATCAGGTTGAAATTTATAATCTTGAAAATATCACTTCCGCATTTGATATGCATTTAATGATGCAATTTTGCAACAGCCAAAGTATCAATAAAGAAACGTTATGAATAAAATATTAATATGAAAATGAATATTAGAAAGCAACTTAAATAATAAACAAACTACACTACTGGCCATTAAAATTGCTACACCAAGAAGGCGACTTGCTACAGACGTGAAATTTATTCGAAAGGAAGAAGGTGCTGTGATATGCAAATGATTAGCTTTTCAGCGCATTCAGACAAAGCAGGCCCCAGTAGCGAAAACTACATTCTGATTAAATGAGGAAATTGTTCAGCCGGTTCCTCATACACAAATTACATTTGAACGTTGTTGCCTGGTGAAACGTTGTTGTGATGCCTCATGTAAGAAGGAGAAATGCGTACCAGCACGTTTCTGACTTTGATAAAGGTCGAATTGTAGCGTACCGGAATTGCGGTTTAACTTATCGCAGTATTGCTGCTCGCGTCGGTCGAGTTCCAATGACTGTTAGCAGAATATGGAATCGATGGGTTCAGGACGGTAATACGGAATGCCATGCGGGATCTCAACGACCACCTATCACTAGCAGCCGAGAAGACAGGCATATTATCCGCATGGCCGTAATGGATCGTGCAACCACGTCACGAGCCGTGAGTCAAGAAACGGGGTCGTTTGGAAGACAACAAGTGTCTGCACGAACAGTTCGACGACGTTTGCAGCAGCATGGACTCTCAGCTCGGAGACCATGGCTGCGACTTCCCTTGACGCTGCGTCATAGACAAGAGCGCCTTCAGTGGAGTGATCAACGACGAACCTGGGCACACGAACGGCGAGACGTCATCTTTTCAGATGAATCCAGGTTCTGTGTACAGCATCAAGATGGTCGCATCCGTGTTTGGCGGCATCGTGGTGAACGCACACTGGCAGCGTGCATTCGTCATCGTCATACTGGCCCATCACCTGGCGTGATGGTATGGGGTGCCATTGGATACACGTCTCGGTCACCTCTTGTTCGCACTGACGGTGCTTTGAAGAGTGCACGTTACACTTCTGGTGTGTTACGACCCGTGGCTCTACCCTGTATTCGAGCCCTGCGAAACCCTACGTTTCTTCAGCATAATGCCCGACCGCATGTTGCCGGTATTGTACGGACCTTCCTTGATACGGAACATGTTCGACTGTTGCCATGGCCAGTACGTTCTCCAGATCTTTCACCAATAGAAAACGTTTGGTCAATGGTTGCCGAGAGACTGACTCGTCACCAAACGCCAGTCACTATAGTTGATGAAATGTGGCATCGTGTTGAAGCTGCATGGGCATCTGTACCTGTACATGCAATCCAATCTCTGTTTGACTCAATGCCCAGGCGTATAACTGCTGTTATTACTACCAGAGGTGGTTGTTCTGGGTACTGATTTCTCAGGGGATCTATACAGCCAAATTTTTTGAAAATTTAATCACTTGTTATTTCTAGTATAATATATTTGTCCAATAAATATCAATTTGTCATCTGTATTTCTTCCTGGTGTAGCAATTGAATGGCCAGTAGTGTACATTTTATTGAGAATTTTTCTTCATTAGTTCACACTAAGGGCATACACATTTACTAAAATGATTTTTCTTTCCTAAACTTAAAAATTATTCTGAATCTTAAAAATATAGAAGCCATTATATTCCAGATTACTATATAATAATTTCTAAACTAAAACTATTTTCATTATTAACAGAGTTTTTAAAACAAATTGGTAAATCTACAAATTCTTATGTTTTGAGATTTTTGAAAGTAGATATTAAATTTTAATTGAGTGTTTACACTAAGAATTCAGTTAGCAAAAAATTAGAATTCAACATGATATGAATCTGTATCAAAATGTAACTAGTTTACTATTTTAAGACATTATTTTAAGTGGGATTTGTGAAGTAACACCAGAATTTGTATCAAAATAGCAAGTTGTCAAGAAACATTGAATCTTGTCAAAAATCACCTTTGAAAATCGAAGAAAAATAATTTTTTTGTAAATATACTATCTATCTTAATAATTTTATTCGAAACGTTTTATAATTTGTATAATAAGTAGCTCTTGTAACTTGAAATTTGCTTAAAAACTCTATAAGGTCAGTACGTATGAATAATTCAAATAAACTTCAGATAAACTTATAATTTTAAATTGCAGTTGAAGGAAAATCTAAGTTTTTAATAATGAGACAATGTGCTTTTTAATTTACTGTGATAAATTCATTACCCATTTAATTATTAAAATTCATTTTCCAGTTTTCTTTTAATGCTAAGTTAGTATGCATATGCATATACAGGTTCTCCCAAAACGATCGCATAAACTCTCCACAGCTTTCCTCGTTGGGAGTGCATAAAAAGTGCGCAAAGAAGTGTTCCTGCACGATCAATAGTTTACGAGAAAAATACGAAAAATAAAATATGACGTCACTTCCGGTGCAAGAAAAAAATTCTTAATTGGATATATCAAGAACAGTATTTGCATATCTTTTCAGACGATAATGTTTAAAACGTTCACCGCACATATCACGTCATACATGCACGCCCGTCATGGAATGACGTTAAGACATCGTTAAACTGGTATTTAAAAGGCTACGTCTTGCAGCTTTCAGTAGTCTTCGTATAGTGGCCAAGTATTCCATGCGTGACTACTACGAAACATTCTTGATGTCAGGCCGAAGCAATGGAAATACGTTTGGTTCCAGCACGATGGGGCTCCGGCGCATTTCTATGCTCCTGTACGTGGTTGGCTGGATATGGATTACTCCGGCCGCTGGATCTGACTTGGGGGTCCAGTTCTAAGTCCGCCACCGTTGGATTTTTTTCCTAAGGGGCCATTTCAAGGATCTGCCTTATCGAGACGTAGTGACAACACTAATAGACAAAGTTGCTCCCGTGCATGCTGCTTGTACTGCGATGAACCCCACGATGCTGCAACGTGTGATGACAGCCACTCCACTGCGTGTTCAAGCCTGCCTTAACATACACAGTAGACACTTTGCACATTTCTATTGTTGATATGTTCAATAAAGTGTGTTTTCTGCCACCGGCAGTGACGTCATACATCGTTTTTCGTATTTTTCTCGTAAACTGTGGATCAAACAGGGACGCTTCTTTGGGCAGTTTTTATGTACTCCCAACGAGGAATCTAGATGTGCAGAGTTTATGCGGTCGTTTTAGGACACCCTGTATATATATATATATATATATAGATAGATAGATAGATAGATATAGATATAGATATATAGATATATCGTTAAAATAAATTCTATTCCTAAAGAATGAGAATATTTTTTAATGAACAATTCATTATACATTAAAAGACCTTAAAATTAAACAGAAGGAAATTTATGCACATACAATAAAAATATTGATGTTTATAAGGGATAATAAATAGAGAAATATGTATTCAGGCATGTTAGCATATACTTAAATAATTAAGATAATTTTTCCAAAAATTTATATTTTACTTGAATTAAAATTATAATGTTTCCAACAAAAATAGTGGTATTATATTTAACTGTGTTCCTACTGATTCAAATTTAAATTCCAGCCTACCCAAGCGGAAGAAGAGCAAGAAGTTAGGCTAGAGGTATGTTTTCAGATAACTACTATGTTAAAATACTTATTGTTTAGTATTTTTCGATGCTTAAAATATTTTAAATTAAAGCTATATTTCAGTTAAAAAATGAGTCTTTTGAGTGAAAATACTTATGAAGTACACTCGTATCCATAAATTAAGGATAATGCAAATTCAAGCATAGAAAGAGACCGAAGCAAAACAAATAATACTTATTAGTAAAGTCTATTTATTAAAAAAAAAGGGTAAAGAGCAAAAAAGAGGCTAATGTTTGAGATCATTAATAAAAATTGCGATTTTTACTTCCTGCAGCAAATTTTAAAAAATAACCTATTTACAAAAAAGCCTATATTAGATGGCTGGTATGATGGTTAATACATAGTATTTCCCCCAGACGATGTAATACCGTAAAACTCCCAGGCATGCTAAGTATTAAATTATCGATCTGATCTTGGGAAATATTATAGCACGCATCAAGCAAAGCTTTCTGAAGTTCTGGTAGTCATGTGGGAGAGGGTTGACGGGCTGCAATTTGACAACCAAGCATGTCTCACACATGCTCTATTGGATTCAAATCCGGTGAGTTTGCTGGCCAGTCCATACGGGTGATATCTACCGACTGAATGCATTCGTCTACAATGTTTGCACGAAGAGGATGGTTGTTGTTATCCACAAACAGTAATTCTGTACCCATGGTGTCCCGAAATAAACGTGCATGTTGTTCCAGAATGACATCCCGATAGATGTAACCTGTTATGGTTGCATTCTGAGCACGCAGGTGAGTTCTGGAACCCAGAATAATTCCTCCCCAAATGAGCAATCCTGCTCCCCGTAACTGTATCGTTCAATAGCGAGCGTTCTCTTGCTGGTAACGGATACCCGGCCCTTTCCATATGAAAGTCAGGTGAGAATCAGACTGAAAGCTAAACCTGGACTCGTCAGAAAACATCACTCAAGACCATTGTTGCGATGTCTACAATGCATGCTCTCTACTCCTGGCTAACCGCAGACAACAGTGAGTTGCGGTAAGTGAAACACATATGATAGGTCTCCCAGTATATAGACCAACGTGCCCTAAGCGTCTGTACACGTCTGCCTTGAAACTGTTGCGTCGGTAGCTAAAGAGAGTTGAAGAACAGGTTTAATGCTGTGCTCCGTCTGTTTCTTTTGGCAGTAACTGTCAAATACCGGTTCTCATATGGCGGTGTAACTCGGATGGGACATGTGTAGCTTCTACTCTCCTTACCATCGTTTTGGAACCGTTGCCATAGTCTGGAAATGACACTCTGGGCGATTACAAGTTCCTCGGATACTTCCATCTGGGTTCGTCCACATTCCAGACGGTTCAGATATTTCTACCACGTAAAACATCATCCAAATGCTCCCTTTGTGCCATAACTATGCGGTTATTGCACTGCAAAGCTTTTGAAGCGCTTGTAAACAATTTTTCTTCTTTGCAACCATTCCTTATATACCTCTCGCTTACACTTTCGTCATTTTGACGTAATTTTGGGCCATCTGGTGGTTTCTTGTAATGTGCATACTTTTCTTCAAGATGTGTGTGATAATTCCATTTGTGAAAATTTTATTTTAGAGTTCAATTTCTGCGTGATTCTAAAATATCCTTAATTTATGGATATGTATGTTTTTATAAGCATTTTCCATAGGCTCAGCATAGCTAATATTTGGTGTCATAAGCCACATGAAAGCAGAGCCATATACATTAAGCATGAGTACTTGGTCGAATAAATTTTTGCATTAATTTATATGTAATCTAATACAAATTAAATATTTAATAACAATATTTATTTTATGAAAAATTATTGGAAATAATAATTATTTGCTTCATAATATTTAGAAAAATATAATGCATATTTCAAAATATTCTGACTCAAATCACATTATAATGTTGAAGATTATTTCCGGGAAAACAAAAAGTCTAGTGTATAAGGTGTAAATTTTATAAAATATATCAATAACACGCGCTCGCGCTTCTCTAAATATCTTTTGATTCGGGCTTAAACAATTGCTTTGGGAAGAGAACAATTAATAAAGGCTATAAATTCTTTATTCATTTGTCTCTTCATCCTACAATCCTTACAATTTTGTTGATATTTTCAATTTTCCAACGGAAGGATTCGTCATCTGCGGTGAAAGTGTGTTACTCTGATATCTGAAATCTCAGCGTGATACTAACCTATCTCAAAAGTTATAAGATTTCCATTCACACGTAATAAGTTCATAAATATATCCGGCAATGTTAAATGCTTAAAAATTTTAAAAAAATATTTAAAAATTTTTATAATTTTGTGAAGATTCACATAATTACAAATTTTTTTAAGTATTTTTGTGAAGATTCACATCCCTCTATGAATATAGAAGGAACTTAAACGAGAAATGTTTAATTGCTTCTGAACTGTTTTGACATTAATCTTCAATCCACACAGAATGATAAAGATTTTCCATTAAATCCATCACTATGCATGCCCTTAGGAAATAATCTTTGAATATACATCATTAAATTTTTAACCTATTCCTTAATTTTTTTTTTTTTTTTTTTTTTTTTTTTTTTTTTTATAATTAAACGCACCTTAAATCTGTTTTCTTCCCCAATACGTCCAACTGAATCAAAAGAAAGATCACTTGATAAGTCAGAATAAACTAAAAATTATTTTCAAAAAATTATGACCTAAAACTATCCTTAAGACTTTTTTTACTATCCATAAGACAGTTTTATCAAATCAAGAATCTCATGGAAAATACAGTTTTATCAAATCAAGAAAAAATCCATCTGAAGTCATTGACTTTTCCAAAAATGTATTCAAAATCCTTCATTGTTTATATATATATATATATATATATATATATATATATATATATATATATATATATATATATATATATATATGTATATATATATATATATATATATAATATATATATATATATATATATATATTTATATATATATATATATATATATATATATATATATATATATATATATATATATATATATGTATATATATATATATATGTATATATATATATGTATATATATATATATATATATATATATATATATATATATATATATATATATATATATATATATATATATATATATATATATATATATATATATATATATATATATATATATATATATATATATATATATATATATATATATATATATATATATATATATATATATATATATATATATATATATATATATGCTAAAAACTATGAAACAGTAATCTAATCTAAATGTCAATATTAAGAAATGTGTTTAGATTATAACATTAACGTATCACTTTTTTAATCTTCTAAAACTTGCAGGATTATTAAAATTCAGTTTAAAACTTATAAAATATGCAAATTACCTTTTTAAATTTTGCAATATTATTTTTAGATGAATTTGCTTATTCCTCTTTATATGTTCAATATTGTGTAGTAGAATCTCTGTATAGAAGGGGAAATATAACCATTATTTTCATATTTCATGGAAAGCGATTCAGCAGATAATCATTAATTTGAGGCCCTAATTTTTTCTTTCTTTCGCAGATGTGTTTGAGAGAAGTGGGATTCATTTGTTATATGTCAAATATGATTGATCACCTGCAAGCAGGTAATTAAAAATATGTCATATTTACCCGCAAGCAACTGAATATTTCTTGCTACAATGATTAAAAGCTGAAATATATAAATGGATTGTAAACATTTTTATTTTCATTTTGTATACATTAAGCTTAATAAATGTAAGTTTCAGTGCAATTATTCCAATTTTTTAGCAGAAATTTTTATGCATAATAGATTTTTCTGCCTTTGTCTTTTCATAAAGTACATAATCCAAACACAAACTTCAAAGCAAATGAAATATCTGACAATACTTCTTTTGCTTTTAAGAAATTTAATTTGTTTATATTTGTTAACTGTTTTTATTCTTTGATTTTTTTTATTAAACACTCGTTTTTACGTACTTGTTGGGACCAGTAAAACAATTGTTCAAATCAAAAATTAGTAAAATTAATGTGTTATATCTTAAATAAATTTTTTACTAAACTGCTGTCTTTATGTAAATAAAAAAATATTAAAAACCATGTAGAATGCTCTGTAATTAAAAGACATGTGCAAAATAAAATGCATGCTTAAAAAAATTCTTTCTTTCTTTTTATTGACGAAATATCAGGCAATTAGTAATTCTTTTTTCTGATACAAAACTACACTATTAAAAACTTTCTCCATTTCTTTCGATGTAGGAAAGCACTTTACCGTTGATTTTTCGTAAAAAAGTATCTCAATCTTGTCACCCATTCATCTAATTTTGCAAACCATTTCATGCTATTTTATTTATTTCTTGTTTGTTACTTGAAATATTTTTTCACTGTTATTTCTTAAAACTTTAATATTCTGTTATTTCTCTCTTATGTCCAAATTATATTTAAGTTCACTTTTGACAGGTCCTGAAATAAAATTTTGAGCAGTAGTTTGTTAGTTTAATGAAAGAGAAACTTATTTTTAACTCACATCATCATTGTAAATATTCTTAACTTTCTTCAATTACAATGATGCCTTTACTTGCCAAAATAATCTGGATATCGTTTATTTTCTCTACGTATTACAAGCGTAGATTGACAAGTATCTTGAGCCTAGAATGTCAATGTGTATTTACTAGCCTTCATGTCAAAATAAGCTGGATATCGTTATTTCTGCTACATCATTACAAACATAGATTGAAAAGTATCTTGAGCCTAGAAAGTCAATATGTATTTACTAGCCTTCATGTCAAAATAAGCTGGATATCGTTTATTTTCTCTACGTATTACAAGCGTAGATTGACAAGTATCTTGAGCCTAGAATGTCAATGTGTATTTACTAGCCTTCATGTCAAAATAAGCTGGATATCGTTATTTCTGCTACATGATTTTAAACATAGATTGAAAAGTATCTTGAGCCTAGAATGCCAATGTGTATTTACTAGCCTTCATGTCAAAATAAGCTGGATATCGTTTTTCTGCTACATCATTACAAACATAGATTGAAAAGTATCTTGAGCCTAGAATGTCAATGTGTATTTACTAGCCTTCATGTCAAAATAAGCTGGATATCGTTTTTCTGCTACATCATAATAGACATATATTGACAAGTATCTTGAGCCTAGACTGTCAATTTCATAAGACGACTAGAAGCCATGATCAAAGTAGCTACCAATATTTGAATTTTAAACTATTGATTACATACTAAGGGATAGGTTGTAAGATGGGAGTTCGATTAGAAAGGAAAAATTCCTCCAGAATTGTTCAAAAAATATCACTGATTTCATCAGCAATGCAGTTATCCACAATTCCAATTATTTTCAATTCTCAAATTAAAACAGGAATCTAACTTTCTGAAACATAAAATAAAATGTAAATAAAAAATGAACAAAAATAAAAGATGCACGAATGAGACATTTTAAAATTTCAGTTGTTAAAAGGGAATTGAAATTATCATTGAATCAATTTAGGGTATGGTTAGAGATTGTTCTTTCCTTCGTAAAATCAAAAGCTTTCAGAAGTAGATTAGAATTTCGAAAAAGGGAGCTTCTACCGTTTCTATATAAATATAAAATAAATATAAATAAATATTCTATATAGATTTACCAAATCAAAAAGCAAAAACAATTTTATGTTTGGGCATGAAATTTCTTTTAAATGTGTTATGAATTTCAAAACAAGATGCACATAAAATTGAAAAAATTAAATGAAATAATATTAAAGTTAGAAAAAATTCTTACGAAACATATATATTAATAATATTAATATATTATATTTGTAATTAAAATCTATATTTGTTATTTAAATACATATGTTAATTTAACTATATTTGATAATATTGAAATATACTATACCACCTGACAAAGTATTAATTTCATTTTTGGTTTCTACTCTTTTTTTAATAAAAATGTAAGTTTTCTCATAGATTTTAAGCAATGAATTTATTGCTTCAAATCTATAAAGAAACTTGATTAATTAATAATAATAATAATAATAATGTGTGTAATTAGTAATGAATTTATTATTAATAATAATAAATTCCTTACTAATTAGTCATAAACACAATAAACATCTAAAATAATTTAAAAAAGAAATTTTGGCATCGCTTAGTGCTATTAAAAATAAATGTTTTCACCAGTTACAAATTTTTTAATATTAGAAACTTATTATTACAGTAAATACAGAAAAAAATTTTTAATCTTTTAACTAAATTGACAAACCATTTTATAAAAAAACTTTATGTTCAAAAATACTTATATATAAAAATATTTCATTTTTTCTCATAATTTGCAAGTTAAATTGCTTTCTGTTTTTTTGAGGGATTCAGTTCTAGATTTGTGATTATAGGAAAAGCATCGAAATCATATATGCTGATTAACATTGATTTTAAGATCAGAAAAGGTAAATTTTTCATCTCATCATAATCACACGGAAATACATAATACAAGAAAAATCTATAATATTATGTAGAAAAACATCTGTCCCATTCCATAAAAAAAACAGTATATCTGATTATTTTTTACTTTTTCTTTTCTTTTTTTGCTACAAAAGTCATTGCAAAAACTGTCGTAGCTATTTTCTGTCTGTGGTAATTAAAGGCTGTATATCTCTCACTAGATGGCGACACTATGGTAAATTTTATGTTTTGATTTTCAATAAGATTGTAAAATAAAAGTTTCAAACAAAGATGTGTAGTGAAAGAAATACGATAGTATGAAAATTTGACTAAAAAAATTACTATCAAGTATTTCTGAAGTCTTTTTTAACATTATTAAGCTTTATTTTTATATAATGTTTTTACATTAATTGTCGCGCGTGAGAGATAGCAGATACAGTAATCTGGTGGTAAAGATGTATAATGGATGATACAGAACTTTGTTATACTATTTTTTTTCCTTTTTCTAATTTTCTTTTCTTAATTATTCATTTTAATTTATACTTCTTTCATATAAATTTGAAAACGTATTTCTTGATATATATTTGAAATTAAATGCTCTCCAAACTATTAAAACAGGGATTTCAAAAATGCAATATAAAAATTGTCCCTTTTACAGAAAATTTACGGAATTGATATAAAATTGGCTTACAAAACCCTTAAGACTTTTAAGCTGTTCCCAATGTATTGCCAAACTAATCATTGGTAAAATGTAGGCCTTAAAATTGTAATTATAATCGTTTTTGTGCTGTTATTTTTTTGCATTCTTTCGTGCTGCCTATTTCTACTAACTAGAACATGGGTTTCCAAACTTTTTTTTTTTCTCGTGTATCACTTTCAAAGTTTTACTATTATTGGTAATGCTGCTACATTTTTACTGTATTCCCAAAACTCCTAAAAAAATATCACCCAGAATTGGGGGTCATATAATCAACACTGTACTGTCGATGTTTCTTCTTAGATTCAGCCATTTTCCGCATCAGTTGTGGCCTGTAAAAAAATTTTTGTTTTTGAGGTGATTTTACCAGAATATGAACCTATCAGAATAGAATTGTAGCAATAAAAAAATGACCATGAAAACACCGCTTATTTAATGAATCGCCCTCGTTGCGTAAGTAAATATTTTTGAGCAAAAAAGTACCTAAAGTTGAATTTTCCTTGACTTTTGTTCTTTTATAGAAGTTTTGAATAATCTCTAGAGTATTTAATTTTTACTACATAACTACCTACTACATTCAAATAGTTAAACAAATGTAATATGATTGATAAATTGCAATATACAATAAAAATATGCATAACAAATAGGCAGATACTTATTTTTTCTCTCACTGCCAACACTGATATCGATTCACTCACACACTTTTAGGTTCAAAATCCCGGAAACAAATGGCATTCATATTTTTACTAATGTAGATTGCAAGCACATCGCAAGTCGCATTTGACCCCTTTGCAGGTATAAACAAGCATCCTGGAATAGCGGAAGGCCCTTTGCAAGTCTTGACATATGGCACACACTTGTACTATTATCTATTCTTCTATTCAATTCTGTGTTTGAACTGAGTCTCGAATATTTTTGAGTACCTACCTAGTGAATGATACTACCTGCCTACGTTGATAGGTAAATCCAAACCAAAATGTTTGTTCTTTATTATAAAAACCAGAAAACGTTTCGTAGACCCCCACTTACAATTTGTGAACCCCTGTTTTCTTTTCACGTCTAATTATTCAGCCGCACGAAATCGGGAAGTACTATTAAGGTTAACATTTTTTCGTTTTGTATGGAACATTAATAATGAATATTCTGAATCACGAAGTATGTAATAAAAATATCTTATGTCCAAGAAGTATACTGTTAATAAAATTGCACATGTCACATGGAAAGGTAAAAAAAATTAAGAAAACTCCCTAGTCATCCTTTCATTGATTTTTATGGCAAACATAGAATGGTTGGTGCAGGTAAAAACAAGGCCTTAAAGAGCTCCTTCATATATGTATAATATTTACCCTCTAGTATGAACACAGTAATGATATCCATTAAATAAAACTTCTTTTGTTCATTCCAAAAATATTGTCATATTCAAGGTTAATTCAAATCAGAATTAGTTTTGCGTTGCAAAACTTTCCCATAGTTGTACATGAGAAAGAGAATTCCGCCATTCAATCTGGTTGCGACTGCAATGACGAGGAGGAGAAATACTTCCCGAACCTATTTTGCAATCTTGTTTCTCTGGCTAGGTTCAAAGGTTATCATATGCATATCATTTTATAAATCTACTTTGCAATCGCTGAAAAGCACCCTTGTTGCTTGAGAGACATCGAAACGATAAGAAGCGAGATGTTAAATTTGTTGAGGTTTCCTTATCACTCAACAGTCACTTACACAAAGGAGCTAATTACATCGAGACCTACAGTTTAACGTGAAATTTGAGCTACTACAAACATTCATGTCGTAAGTAGAGCTCGAACCCATGAACTGTTGATACGAAGGTCAGAGCCTAAATCTTTCAGCCGTCAGCTTGGCCATCTGGAGTAAGAGGAGGAATAAAAAGATTCCCCATTTGCAACAGTTAGATGAAATCAAATTCCACAGCTAGCTACATTGTTTGAAATGAAATAATGTTAATTTTATGGGTATGGAAGAGTGTTCCCTTAGTTCAAGTGATCTTAGCTATTTTGTCTCGGGGAGGCCTTAATGTTTAACACTGATTTCTTTTTTCAATAGAAAACTCGCCAAATTTGCAGACATTTAAAACGATTATTCTTTTTTTATCCGTTTTCATCGCTTTATTCATAACTGTTTTTAATGTATGATTTTCGTTCCTTTTCGGGAAAATTATATGCATCTCCGGCTTTTTCGGGGATGTAAAAATATTGTCATGACCGACTCTCGATAATTTTAAAGCTTTACGATGCCTTACAGAACTATTTTCTTACCTTGTCTCTGGCATTCTAAATTTATTTCCATTTCCCTAGTTTCGAATTAATTCTCAAAATATGGTCTTCAGTTTTAAACTCAATAATAGTATCGCGTGGAATAATGCGGATTTGTTAATATTCTGTTCCCTTCAATTTTGTAATGCACCGTATTTCGGGGTTTCGTAACGATTTATGCTTGAAAAACTATTCACATTAAAAAAGGATGTAAGAAACACATGTTATGTCAAGTTTACTCTTAGAGTTTTGTAAAGTTTAGTAACTTTAAAAGTTGAGTATAACAAGTCTTTACTAATAGAAATGAATGTTTTTATTTTCAGACACAGCATTTAATAACAAATTCGAAATCGAATTCTGAATGAGTGATGTAAAATGCATTGTTATAATTATTTCATGGAAGTGACCTGTAATTTCGATTTATTCATCTTATGTAGCTATTTTACTGCCTCTGACAGAGACACGAACCACTGTAATTTCATAAATTCTATATGTCTATGAAATTTAAGACGTGAACTTCATAAATTATGCAGAAAATTTGTAAAAAATCAGAATAAAGAGAATTCTTGCACTCAGCTCATAATTTTATAAGCGATTTGTTACTTCAGCTAAACTAAAAGGATAAAAACAAGAGATAAAAAAAAAGTTGATTATGATATTGCTGAAGGATAAAAAACAAGAAATTAAAAAAGAACCGGCCACACAAAATCACTGATGAGAGAAAAAACTCGAGTCAGATCTTCAAGAACTGCTGTAGCACTTGTTTATCACTCAATGGTTATATTTTGCATAAGACGGCTAAACAGACCCGGAACTACAATTTTGAATAGATTCTGAACCATTATAGATATCTAATCTCAAGATAGCAATTGAATCCAAGAACTGTTGAATTAAAGGTTAGACTGCTAACCAACCATCTGGTTGGAAACTGGACAGACTAACTTCGAAAAATAGCTATGATGACTGAATTATTTTGAAATTTATCTTGGAACTTAAAAATGCTATTGATTTCATTTTAGCAAGTATTTAAATTTAATTTTGCATATTTATTTTTGATATTTTTCATCATTAATTTAACATTATTTATGTACATAACATTTAACGTTTGTTTTCAGCCAAGGTACTACATGTTTAAAGATTCTTTGTGGTTTCTCTTTATAATTAAACATGCTTTACTCTTTAATTTCCTCAGTAAATAATATTTAATACTTTATTGGGGGTTGATAAAATCGTTTTACCAATAAGACAAATTTTATATATCACTTAGAATTCTATCAAATTTAGGTCTTTAGCCTACAGTTGTAGCCTAGCCTATTGGTATCTCAGCAGGCTACAACTCAATCTCAATGTGATCATTTCTCAGTCAATTTTCTTCCTGTAAAGGAGAACAATAAATTTCTTGTATTTGAAATTTTGATACAAGTTTTAGATAAGAAACATACTACGAAATTTTGCTTTATAAATAGTAGATATTACTGTGCTAATATGTTTTTATGAATGCGACGAAATACGAAATTCTTCTTACAAATTTATGGCTTGGTGCTTACTTAGGTTTAGTAATGTAGTCATCACTGATATATATATATATATATATATATATATATATATATATATATATATATATATATATATATATATATATATATATATATATATATATATATATAGCAGCGAAATTTGTCACAATAAACAAATTTTGAACAAAACGTGGTCACTGATAATTTTAAATGAACTTAATATTTTTGAAAAGATGTTTTTTCCCATTTAATTTTTCTATTGTCTTTTGCGGAATTTGTACAGCCAAGCAGAGGAAATATTGAATTTATGAACAAAATTAATCTTCGAAATTAATATAATTAAGAACAGATAAACTTTTTACACTTTTACTTGAATTAAGGATAGAATGGGAAATTTTATACAGTATTTATCAAAAGTATTACAAATTATGATGAGCCTCACATTCATTATTCAGATTATTAAACTAAAATGAGAATTTGTTCTAAGATTAATTTTTAAATGATTACATTTTATAAAAAAATGGCTAATCAATCAAATTAAAATCATGAATTCAATCATATTTGTTGTTTTTAAACATATATTATTTATTTCCTTTTTTGGACATTTTCTATCAATACCAGATGAAATGATGTTGATATACTAAAAATATAAAAGCTATATTTTTATTTCATGAATAAAAGTTCAGGCTTTCAGTTTAACAGCGGATGTTACTCTAATATGTACCATAAATATTTAATTAATCCTTCTTCCCACTTCAAAGCCCCAAATTGATAAAATTATGACTTTAATTACTCAATATATGAAATAACTTTCACTATTGTAAAATTATTGGCCTGTATCTATTTATTGTTGGATGAATAAAAAGTAATTTGTGTTCTTTAAATCCACTTCACATTTACTTTTCATCAAAAAATCTTTTGATATCTTTTAGAAAAAAATTCTCTCCAGTTTAGTTCATTGTCTGGAATCAGATCTCTTTATAACATTTCAAACTTGCTACAACACAAACTCTTTCAAAATTATCACACTTTTTAATAATACAAAAATATTTATAAACCAACTTTTATAAAAAAATAATAACTGCATCTGCTAAGAAGAAATATTGCTGCCCAAACGTTTTATATAATGTTTGCAAAAATAGATTGAATATAATCTAGAGATTACAAAAAAAGGGTTATTTAAGATTCGTTTTATTAAATATAATATATCACATTTTCACTTACTTTAAATAATTATATCTTGTAACACCACATCAATTAATTTATTGAATGAAACAATACATTTCTTTAAAGGAAGGAAGATTTTACTGAGACATGTAGAAAGTCTTGTTCTGCAAGCCTAGACAATAAAATAAACGAAAAATAATCTTTTATATCTATTAAAATCAAAATGTAAACAGCACTATATATTCATTTAACAATTTCAATTGAAATTAGATAAAACAGCTAAAACAGTAAAGCTAGACAATTTTCAAGCTTTTTGCTAAAACAATTTTCTATACTAAATTTTTTAATGGTTCTCTACATTTCTTAGAGTAATTTTGAAGAGCTTTACATTTGTGATGGAGTTTTAATGATTCTTTGTAAGTCAACAACATATTATTCTCTATAAATTTAAAGCTTACAAAGATAAGTATCAGTGGATGAGATTTATAAGATAATGATAAAGATCCCGAGCAGCTAATGTTAAACACAAACATTATCAGTATGGAACATTTTTAAACATTTATTGTCTTTTTTATTTCTGGGATATTTTTATTAAGTTATAATAAAGGAATGGATGTTTACACTCGGAAAATGTAAGAGTTAAATACCCCATAAATTTTTTTTGTTTAATTTACATAAGAACTTAATTTTATTAAATAATTTCTTATTAAGAGTACTATGATTTCTGGTTGTTATTTTTTGATTGAAAACATGGTAAATATTTAAGTTCTCAGTTTTTATGTACGAAAATAAAAAATCTTATGAAAAATGTAAGTTCTTGTATTCTAAGCTGTTTATATTCAATATTTTACATAAGCAGTTCTCTGTAAGTTAAAAAGTCACATGCTTAACGTAACTTTTTTAAAAAACAAATTTTTGTATTTCTAGCATGTTTACACAAGAAAATATTTCTGAAATTGCAAGTAATTTATACTAATATAATTACCCAAGATGTTTAGTAACTTGGTTTAACAATGAATATGTTTTGTGTTTTAACGAATGTAATTAATACGATGTCAAAATTTAGAACCGTAATGTAATATATAATAGTAGAACAGAAACAATATTTTGTAACAATAATTTAACTATAAAAACATGAAAAAGTTAATATGCAATCTAAAGGTTTTTTTATATTTATATATTTCACACCTGTTACAATATAACATCTGCATCTCTCTGCAAAGTTGGAACTGTCAGTGATATAGTTCCTATTTGATAGTGGTATTTTCCTTCCCTAAACACGTGCTTTAAATTGGGACATGCATTTAATTATGTTAGACACGTTCGATTTTTTTACACTTAGATTAAAAATAAAACACCATCTAGTCTCATTTAATCACATTTTCCCAACGTGATCTTTTTTTTATATTTTTATAATATTAAAAAGATTTAATTCTACTAGTTAGAGAATTTTACTAAGAGAGATAAAAATGTACATAGCGATAGAAAGTCGAAAAGAAAACGAAAAGCGGAGTCTTTTAGTTAAAACTTGCTATATGGTTGATATTTCACTTAACTTTTCTAGAAAGGTAGAACTGAACTGTATTAGAATGATGTACTACAAAAAGGTAATAGGAATTTACTTAAAGATTTTCTGTATATCTTAACTTTCAAATAGGTTAGACGACGAACCTTAAATCATTTAAAAAATATATTTTTATCACTAAATACACAGTCAAAAAAAATGACTGTCAGAAAGAGAAGAGAAATGGTTTGCTTGGTGTATCAGTGCGTCACTATAAACATACAACTCAGCTTTGTTTTAATAAGGTGTTGTAACATTAATTGTTTACTTGCAACGTGAAATGATGCTGCTAGACAAGAACACCTTTAAAACACGAAACTATTATCAAAAATTCTTGAAGCTCGAATTGCATATGAGAAATCTCATTATATTGCATCGCTGAAAATTTCAATAGGAATGTATCCGCAGCGTATGAATTATTGGCAGAAATGATCAAGAGAGAAAGTGCTACTACAGTAAATGTTACGATTGGCACCACAGAGAATGAAGTTCCATGCATTGTTATAAATGTTCAAACCCGTCAATCAATAACGAAATTAGGAATTACACCAATTCAGACATGCTTGATAAAATAACAATGTTTTCATTATTAATGCAGCGATTGAACAGCACTTTAAAATTCGAAGCCCAAATAAAGTAAATATTAATTGGTTGAACTCATCATGATGGACAATAAAACAAAAAATAATGCTTTTAGAAGAAGAATGAAAAGCATTTCAGAAAACAAAAACGCATTAGGCTATATATGGAATACAAAAAGCAGCTAAATTTTACAAGAAGGAAATTCCGATGGCAAAATCACTCAGCTGTATGAAGTTTTGTACAAATAGTGATTTTGGTATACTGCTAAAAATACAGCTGAGAAATTATTTACATCAACTTAATATAAACTTCTATACAAGAAAAATAATTCCAAATCTTCAAACGTAACAGGAACTTCATCAGGAACTTCTTGCTCAAGTTTTTGCTCTTGATACAACCCAAGATGATGAGTGAGTTTCTTTTCCTGTCGCCAAATCTAGAAAGGACATACTTTGCCGAAAGAATCTTTAAAATTCTATCAAATATGAATAAAAGCTGTAAAATGTGCATTATAAAATTTGCAAACAAGATTATTGAATTTAAAGAATATAAATTTGAATTTATTTAAAAATTAATTTTGTATAAAGAGAGTGCGTTATAAAAAATGCAAAATTCTTAGAGTTTTTAAAAAGCAAAGATATTTGGATAAGGTGTTTTCCCAATTAAGTCCAGTAAATTTAAGACAGTGTTGTGAAAAAAGGTAAGATGAAGGTGATTAAAGTTAGGACATTCAAGATTAGGTATATAGTTAAAACTATTTACAACTCCAACACAAAGTTACAGGTTCCTTAAAAAATATATCTATGATCGATTCTTAGTCGGGTATGATCGATTCTTAGTCGGGATAAAATAATGTCAGCACGTCTGTATGAGATATATTACTCCAATTCCGAAAGAGAGAAATTTGTTACATGCGTATTCCAAGAATTCTGCCAAATAGAATGCGTACATGCAGAGTTTGAATGCTTGATGTCGGCATCAGGGATTGCTTTGTCTATAAAGTCTCTACCTTCTTTAGCAGTGAAGTTTGCTAGTTCATTGCCTGTAACACCTATATGAGTAGGTACCCAGCCAAACGAAATTTCGAAACCATTATGAGACCTTTCATTTAACAAAACTAATATTTTATTAATTAGGGTATGATAATGTTAAGTAAATTTAAGCTGTTTCATAATGATCACATTGACAGTATAAATTCAGAATTTGCGGCAGCGAGAACACTTGATTATGTTTAGAGCTTTTAAAATGGCGATAACTTCAGACGTGTAAATATAACAGATTTTAACGAAAGACAAAAACTGTAGACTTTAGTACCATAAACTAAGCCACAGTCAACACGTCTTTCTGTTTTTTATCCATCAGTAAAGATTGGGAAGTAATCATGAAATTGATTTCGATGAATGCCATCAATTTTCTTGAAATTTAAGAAAGCAGTATGTTTTTTGCTTAACAGATCTAAGTTGTTTAAACAGCGTATTTGAAGAAAAGCCCATGGGGAAATGCTGTTGTAGTCAGCAATCTCAACTGGAGTTAAAAGACCAGCTTCTTCTAAAAGTGGTGAATCCGGGCAGAAAAGGGAAGATTGCAAAAAGGGCAAGAGTTAAAAAGTCTCTGTAACGTATAGTTAACTCTAGTAGATTTTTGTGTATTTTTTAGAGTAGAAAAACTCTTGAAATAATAATTGAAGGAAAGGTTAATGCGCCGTAGTTTTAAATGAGGTATGTTGCAGTTAACATAGAGACTAACAGGAGAGGTGCGAAACGTTCCACTACAGATACGAAGTGCAGCGTGGTGAATCGTGTCTAACCATTTTAAAACAAACTTTGAAGCTGAGCCATAAGCCATACTGTTATAATCGATACGGGACAATGTAACAGACTGGTATATTCTGCACAGTGAGGTTCGATCAGCACCCCTGAAGTGCTAGAAAGAACTGTATGTTAACACATTTTTCACACTTGTTGCCCAAATGTAATGTGTGGAGCAAGAAAGTAAGTCTCTTTTTAAAAATTACCCCAAGGTATCGTACCTCGTTAACAGGAATGGATACCTCATGAACACGGATTTTGGGATCAGGGTGAAGGCCACATTTTTACAAAAACGGATACAACTGCTCTTACTTTATGAAATGGTATAATCAGTTTTATCACACCAGTCAGTAATTTGAGTTACAGCCATCTGTAGTTGTCGTTCAATTGAACACATATTTGAAACTTTGCATAAAATCTGCAAGTCATCCACATAAAGCGAACTTTTAATACAAAAAGGTAATCCAGATAAAACCTTGGAAATGTAAACAATAAATTATGTCACGCTAAGTACCTTACCCTGAAGAGCGCCCTCAGTTTGGAAAAATGATCTAGAGAAAATAGACCCAATGCGCACTTTAATCTTCGTGATAACTTACCTTTTATTCAAAACTTCCTGCCAAAAATAAATTTTAAAGTAATGTAATGCCCGAATAATTCCATAGCTCCAGGTTCTATCGTAGGCCTTCTCAACATCAAAGAATGTTGATACAAGATGGTTCCTACGAATGAAAGAGGTTCTAATGTCATTTTCAAGATTAATAATATTGTCTAAAGTAGATCTACCCTGACAAAAACTACTTTTCTGTAGAGGTATGCACCTGTTATTTTCTGAGTAAAAAGCAAGACGGTCATTTACCATGATTTCCATCGTTTTACAAAGGCAGTTTGTTAAGGCTATAGGATGATAACTTAAAGGGTCTTCTGGATATTTTCCTGGCTTTAGGATGGGGATGACTATTGCTTCTTGCCACATAGGAGGGAAAATATTTTCTGCCAGATTCTGTTGAAAAGAAGCAGGATATTGATTAGAGAAACTGGTCTTAAGGGGCAGAACATTTGATAAGTAATTCCATCTGGACTGATATTATGGATCTTGGATAGAACCTTTTGCAGCTCATACAAGTGAAAATCGCAGTTGTAGGGCAACTGTTCCAAATTATTAAAATTTATGTTGGTCTGCTCAGTGTGACTTTTATACTTTTGAAAAAAAACGTGTAAGAGTCAGATTGATACACACTACAAAATGCTTCAATTTTATTAACAATATCCTCTGGAGAAGAATAAACATCAGTGTTATTAGTCAAGATCGAGAAAGAAAATTCATAGTACTAGCCATTAACTGATTTTACCTTTTTTCTAACAAACTTGTTAGGAGTGAGATATGTGACAAATGATGCGTATTATATCCAAGAGTCCCTTTAACTTTGACGACGAATTTTGCTGCTAGAGCCTTTGCTTTTTTAAAGGTAATGAGATTATTAGGGTAGTAAGATGTCTTCGACAGATATTTCAAAAAGTTTTTGTTCACAGTAGGCTTTTGTACAGGCTTCATTCCACCTGAGTTTTTGCAGCTTTCGATGACGAGAGAAATATTTTGGGATGGTTATTACAGAAGCATTCATAATAGTATTTGTGACTTTAATAACAGCATCACTAATATCAGTGTTGGTGATCATTTCTTCTGTAATAATTGGCAGCTCTGCAAAAAAAAAAAAAAAATACCACTCATATTTGTGATATTTGAAGGTGGCAGGTAGTAAGCCATTTCAAGGTGTACCAGCAAAAGTAAGAATTACAGGAAAATGGTCACTGTTAGTCTAATCGTTTTTAGTGGTTAAGTCCAAATGATGCAATAAAAAAGGAGTTCAAACAGTTAAATCTAGGGTATGAAAGGTTTTGTAGGGACATGAAAGTGTGAATCTTTATTTAGCAGATAGAGGCAGTGTTCAGTTATCAACTGTTTGATCTGTTGATAACGAGAATTAGTATTAGTACTTCCCCACAAATCAGTGTGACCATTAAAACCACCCATTAATACATAAGGAACAGGAATTTGCTGTAATAGTTTATTTAAGATGTTTTTTGGGAAATAACATTACGTGGTGGTAAATAAATGTTACAGACAGTGATTCGGAAATTAATATTTATCTCAACTGCCAAAGCTTGCAGCAAAATATAAAAGGGAAATACTGTGTGAGGGTAGTTATTCGAAGCAAGAATACATACCCCACCTGCTACATCATCAGGTATGTCCATTCGATAAGGCGTGTAACCTTTTATTATCCAAGTAGTATAAAATTTCAAGTTGGTTTCTTGGAGGGCTAGACAAGCATGAGAGTAAATTTATTGTCTTTAATGTGCGATATATGCGTGCGGAATCCACAGCAATTACAACCAATGAGGACCACCATTATAAAGGGTTCTTTTTACGATGGTGAAATCTGTTCTTCGCAATCCACTCAAAGTTATTGATATTAGTATCCATATCACTATGGCTGCTTGCAAAAAGCTGGCTTTAAATGTAGTTACATTTGATTGATCAACCTTAAGCTTTTTTATGGTATCAGATTCACTTGTTCTTTGTGGCTTTATAAAGATAGACTTCACTGTACTAGGTTTGATTTGTGTCTCAGGTTTAAAAATGGTTGTAATTGATAAAGTGTCTGTTTGTACAGCAGTTGATACTGTTTTTTTAGTACATGAGTATAAGTCTTCTTAAAACTCTTTGTGGTATTTTGAAGTTGGTTTTTTATCTTCTTGATATGAGATTTTTTTTGCGTAGTTTTTATCCTTTCCATATTGCCAGCGTGAGCAGGTTTTAGGGTTTGGTTGGTTTGTTTGTCGCTCAACGGTCATTTTTTGCACACAAGGACTAATTAGACCGGGATCTACGGTTTAAAGTGGATTCCGACCCACTACAAACATCCATGCCGAAGGTGGGATTCGAACCCACGAACTGTTGAACCGAAGGCAAGAGTGCTAACCTTCGGCTGCTACCTCGGCGAGGAGGTTTTAAAAGATGCACTATGATTTTCTTTACAGTTTATACAAAATTGGTTCAGCTATACAGTAAGATTCTTGGTGTTCCAGACTTGAGCGTCGAGTACATGTAGCTTTTGATCTGCAAAATATTTTAGAGTATCTGACTTTATTTCAATTAAATCATAGTATGATTGGGATATAAGGTCTGAAAGGGCAGTTAAGATAATCCTGCTTTTATTGAATTGGAGAGATTAGAAGAGAATTTTGACATTTGCTTAAACATGCCCTTATTGTTCTGTATTAATATTAACTTTGGGTGAACATTTCTATATCTGTCAAACTTACTAGAAAATTGTGACGAGTTAAGGCCCTCGTCGTTGCCTGAATTTTTTGGACCCATGAGAAGGAAAACTGTTCATCCCAGTATGCCCTCGCCCATCACAGAATCCAACAAGGGAAGATAGTTACCAGACCTGTAAAAACCAGCCTCTGCACTTACCTTAGAAGTATCACCAGGATATAGTACTACATGTGGGAATGAGGATCTAGCAAACATGTCCGCACAACCCAAAATGCAGGACTAGCCCTACAGAACCATGGAAAAGAAAATACTTCTAACATTGCACTAGCCGATTGACTCAGCGTGAGCTCACTCCAGCCATTCGTTCATAAAGAATCCTGGGCCAAAGAGAAGCTGAGGAATGGCAGAACACCAATTTCCTCATTATTGGACGAAATACATGGCCAACATATGGGGTGAAAGACCAATGGAAATACAGTGTAAAACCCATCAAATAGAAAATGGGCAACATAAACAGGAAGTCTTGATCTCAACGACGACAAAGAATAGGGAAAGAAAGATGAGGAAAAGTAGAAGATAAGAGAAGGAGAAAATAATAAAGATCGCTAGGGTACCTCGGGATTGCGACACCCATATTTTCCTAAGGAAAGTAAGTCCCCTGAGGGGGAGTAGAGGAAAGAACAGCCTCTGTTCATAAGACCATTCATCCCTCATTCTGGCTCAAAACTATTTACTTGTATAATCTACCACAGTCACCGAAGATCATCATCAAACACCCAAGTTCAATCCATCAGTTGTAAATTATTATACAGAGGGCTCAAAGAATGACCAATATACAGGATCGGTTTTCAAAATTATGATAAATTCGATTGAAGAAACTTACTATGTCTTCACATTACAAGCATTCAATTCAGTCTTTCAATCCGAAGCGTTGATTCTCCTGAAAGCAATTAACCACGCAAAAGAAATGAAATACACCTTAACCACCGTTTGGAGTGACAGCTTATCAATTTTAATGACAACCTGTGATCCACAACATAAGTCAACGTTAATTCATGAAATACATCAATTACTTCAACAAGTAACAAAAGACACGAGAATATAACTCAGCTGGAATGTGAGCACGCAGGAACTCAGAGCAATGAACTTGCGGATCAAAGAGCAAAAGAGGCAGTAAAGGATACTAATGTCCAAATAATTGTATTTCCATACCCAAAATCTGATCTACAATTAAAATTAAAGCAACAGATTTTAGCCTTATAGCAAGAGCAACAGGGCACTGTGGAACAGGGCCGATTCCACAAAAAAAATATCCCCTATAGTTTCGAACAATGCTATCCAAACAAATCCATACACCTATCGCATGATAACGAATCATGTTTCTTTCCTCAATTACTTCAATAGAATTAAAAACTCCTGTGCATACCTGGTATCAAAGGTATATTTGATCACGATCTGCTGAGAAGCACCCTCATGAATTTACTACCTACATTTAAAGAAATCTAATATGTCATCCATTGCTTTTCTAAAATTGTTTTAAATTAAAATTGGTGTCAAGTTAAACATTTCGCTTAAATTTTGTTTCTCATAAGAAATTAATATGCTCTCAAATTATCTCTTATGTTTAAATAAACTGAGAAGAAATTCGTAAACATTGAATACAGATGTGTCTTTTCAAAATTACATTCGATTTGTAAATAAATTTACAAATTTTTAATATGAGCAAGATAAGATCTTTATTTAATTAAACAAGATAAGATCTTTATTTAATTTTTTAAAAGAAAAAAAACATCTACCTGATCTTTTAAATCTAGGTTATTGATAACAATAAAGAATGCTCACATTTCAACTCAATAAAAAAAACCCTTAGTAATGAAATGCTTATCGTTTTATAGTTCTCCTTTTTCTAGATATAATGCTTACCAAACCTAATGCGGAATTATAGTCTTGTTTGATGTATAAATTTGAGAAGAACATGTTGTAATGAAGCATTTAACAAGCTTAATGACGTTGCTCATAAATAAAATCAGCGAATGTAAATACCCGTCTAAATTAAGCGATGTTAAATAGAATGCTTAGGATTAATTTAGAGAATATACTACATTTCTATTCAAAACTATGGAATGATACACTTGAATTTATATTTAATTATCACAAGGAGATAGTTTGACAGCTTAACTATTCTGGCTTCTTACAAATGTCCAGAAATATTCAGTTGTTCGTAAGATGATGCAAACACTTAATTCTAATATTTCTTCCAACACAATTCATAGGCAGAAAACATTTCCTCAAATTTATCTACCATTCCAAAGTAGCTCCCCTACCACTAAACATATAAGTTATATACCTCACTATCATTGTATTTATATGATTAAAACCTAATTTTGCCCCTTTGGTAAATTAAACCCCACGGTTGAACTGAGATTGGTTGTACAGAATGAAAATTTAGAAAGAAATATTGATAAGATATAAAAAAAATTATAAAACTTAAGCGAAATCTTTGCGATTACTTCGCTCTCTTTCACTTCAAAACCATGAAACAAAAATATCGCTTCTTCAAACTTAATTTTCTTCTACAATAAGATAAATTATACTCGTATAACACAGAATAAAAGCAACCATGGATTAATTTCCAGCCCCTTTTTAGAGAAAAAAGTTTATACACCAATAATTGCCTTCCACACATAACACTTGCCTGATTATTTAGGCACATTATAATGGGAGTTGCAAAGGATTTCTCTAGAAAGATAGCCCCATATGTGTATCATTAATATGCATTATAATGTTAGAAAAATTAGGAAAAGTTTCTTAATATCTTACGAAAATATAAAATGGGTGAATATTTTTATCCTTACACAGATAATTTGCAAATGAAGAAATAAATTAACATTTAGTCTAGGTCAAAATTAAAACGATATTTTCAGATGATAAAATAAACTGTCATTTTATTACACAACTTCTCAGAACCCATAGATTGAAATAAAGGCTTGAGGAAGAAAAATAGATATTTAAATAATAGACTTTTAGACAAATTATATGAGACAGATATTTTTACATGTTCGGTCTACACAAGAATGATTGATTGGTATGTATGTTTGAAATGAGCCATCCACTTATTTTAAAAATATTTACGATTATTCTTGATAATTTAGAAAAAAAATCCAGATTTTGGGAATAATTTTATTATTACTCAGATCATTTTAAGAAGGATATATAAGGACGCTTCCTCTATTTCAAAACTAAATATTATTTTATGTGTGCTTAAATAGAATATATTTACATAATTCAACTTTAAAGCTCTCATGGGTTAAAATTGGGATACTTTTCTAGCTGAAACATCTATACAAATACACAACTGGCCATTAAAATTGCTACACCAAGAAGGCGACATGCTACAGACGTGAAATTTATACGAAAGAAAGAAGGTGCTGTGATATGCAAATAATTAGCTTTTCGGCGCATTCAGACAAAGCAAGCGCCAGTAGCCACACCTATATTGTATTTAAATGAGGAAATTGTTCAGCCAGTTCCTCATACACAAATTGCATTTGGACGTTATTGCCTGGTGAAAAGTTGTTGTGATGCCTCGTGTAAGAAGGAGAAATGCGTACCAGTACGTTTCTGACTTTGATAAAGGTCGAATTATAGCGTACCGGGATTGCAGTTTATCTCATCGCATTATTGCTGCTTGCTTCGGTCGAGATCCAATGACGGTTAGCAGAATATGGAATCGATGGGTTCAGGACAGTAATACGGAACGTCATGCGGGATCTCAACTGGCACCTATCACTAGCAGCCGAGAAGACAGGCATATTATCCGCATGGCCGTAATGGATCGTGCAACCACGTCACGAGCCGTGAGTCAAGAAACGGGGTCGTTTGGAAGACAATAAGTGTCTGCATGAACAGTTCGACGACGTTTGCAGCAGCATGGACTCTCAGCTAGGAGACCATGGCTGCGGCATCGACAAGAGCGCCTTCAATGGTGTGATCAACGACGAACCTTGGCGAACGAATAACGAGACGTCATCTTTTCAGATGAATCCAGGTTCTGTGTACAGCATCATGATGGTCGCATCCGTGTTTGGCGGCATCGTGGTGAACGCACACTGGCAGCATGCATTCGTCATCGTCATACTGGCCCATCACCTGGCGTGATGGTATGGGTGCCATTTGATACACGTCTCGGCCACCTCTTGTTCGCATTGCCGATGCTTTGAAAAGTGCACGTTACATTTCTGGTGTGTTACGACCCGTGGTTCTACCCTTTATTCAAACCTTGCGAAACCCTATGTTTTAGCAGGATAATGCCCGACATGTTGCTGGTATTGTACGGACCTTCCTTGATACGGAACATGTTAGGCTGTTGCCCTGGCCAGCACGTTCTCCAGATCTTTCACCAATAGAAAACGTCTGGTCAATGGTTGCCGGGCGACTGGCTCGTCACCAAACGCCAGTCACTACGGTTGATGAACTGTGGCATCGTGTTGAACTGCATGGGCATCTGTACCTGTACATGCAATCCAATCTCTGTTTGACTCAATGCCCAGGCGTATAACTGCTGTTTTTACTGCCAGAGGTGGTTGTTCTTGGTACTCATTTCTCAGGATCTATCCAGCCAAATGTGTTGAAAATTCAATAACTTGTTATTTTTAGTATAATATATTTGTCCAATAAATATCATTTTGATATCTGCATTTCTTCCTGGTATAACAATTTTAATGGCTAATAGTGTAATATTTCTTCTTCTTTTAGACAAAATGTTTAGAAGTACTACAATAGTTTCCAAAGGAATAATCTGCACAGGCACTATTGCTCAATACATGTATCAAAGATGATGGATAACATGAAATTAGAGATTTAGAAGAATATTCTTAATACGTTGAAAAAACTAAAGGATTCAGTGAATATCCGTCATTACTAAAAATTTTAATCTGTAGATGGGAAAATAGATATTTTTCCTTGTAATCAAATATAAAATAAAAATATTTTTAATGATAAAAATAAATATAATACATATTATGTGAAGAATGACATAATCCGCTCGAAGTTCCTTCATTTAGAAAATACCTTTAAGGGGAAAACTCTTTGCAAATAATATCCGTCAACATTTATCGTAATAGAAGACTACTCTCATATAAATATTATAATGACGCTCTCATGAAAACTTTTTTCGCAAGAAAATTTATTCTGGAAATGAAATACAAATAATATTTATAAAGAATTAAATTTCGTAAAAACAATAAATATTAAAATTTTAGAGCAGAATACCGTGTACTAATGAACAATAAAGTTATTTCTTAATCAATTTTAATAAAAATATATTATTTCACATAAAAAATAAAATAAAAACATATTCCTTGAGATGGCTCCACCTGTTCGTTTTGTAGCTCAACCAGCATCGTTCGAAAAATTGGTCTAACCAGACAAAAACCGATGGTTCAAATTGAATTCAAATTGAATATTTATTGGAACATGTTTCCTTAAGAGAACCCAGTTGAATCTTTTAATCAACGCTGGCAGTACTTTGTGAATACAGGAAATATAGAAATATTTCCTTAATATTTAAACTTATGTAAAAATATATTTTTTTTTAGTTATGACTATAACTTTCAAATAATGTCAAAGCTATAAAAAGCATAAAAATTTCCCATTGGTTTTACATTTCCTCTTCATAGAGGCAATTATAGGTACAATATTGTCGTTGTTACAAATGCCATCTAGAATAGTGGTGCTACACCACATCCATGAGCCCATGCATTCTCAAAAAATCAAGAAAAAGGAAAGGGTCCACAAGGAGCTCCTCCATTCAGAAGGGAGTGCACTCAAGTAAGCGTTGAGGACTAGCCTTGTTGGAGTTGCACATTTTACAGGTAGGGAAATAATATGATGATCAAAGGATAGGCAATTGACGTTTCCACTAGTAATTAAGGATTATACAACATTGTTATTCATAAATATTTTGAGTGTTTTTTTTCCAGAAAACTCTTACATATTTCATTGCAAAACGTTTCCTGAAGAGCTCCCACACGAACCTTTTAATCATCGCTGGAAGTACTCTGTGAATACTGGAAATAAAGAGAAATTTTTCCTTTATATTTATACTTACGTAAAAATATTCTTTCTTTTAAATTATGACTATTGAATTTGAAAAAGTGTGAAAGGTACAAAAAGCATATTTTCTCATGGGTTTTACATTTCCTCTGCATCAATGCAGTTATAAATACAATATTGATATTCATAATAAGTTTGAATTTTTTTTAAGACTATTCTTACATATTTTATTGCAAAACGTTGCCTGAAGAGCTCCGAGTCGAATCTTTTACATCGCCGGAAGAGTACTCTGAATACAGGAAATATAGAAATATTTCCTTAATATTTAATCTTACATAAGAATATTCTTTTTTTAATAATATCTGTTACTTTCAAATAAGTGTCAAAATGATAGAATAAGATAATATATTCCCATGGGCCCTCCATGTGAATTGAAAATAGGTAGTTAGGATGAATAACTATATTATATCCACACGTTTTATTATTGCTATTTTAAAAATATTCTTAGATATTTTTTGCAACATCTTTCCTAAAGGCCTCCTGTATGCAAAGTTTTTAATCTGTCCAGAGATGAATAAATTGTGAATAAAAATAATCTTTCATATAATGAGGAAACTAGCATATCATTCCTGTTAGCTTTGGTGTTGTTTAGTTTTGTTCATTTTTCTATCATAGCAGCGAGCATCTTTTTAAACATATATTGTAAGACCATAAGTGCTGTTTATTCCGCGTCCGTATTTCAAAGTGGATCTGTGATCTCAGCAAATATCGACCCCCAAGGTGAAATTTTGTTCGAAAGCCAATATCTCTTCTTTTTGGGCGGTGACTTCAAGTGGAAATTTTGTATTTAGTTTTCAGGCAAAAACTGATTTAGAAAACAACGTTAGTATTTTTGGAAAACTGTTTTCTATTATTAAATCAGGTGTAATGCATAAATCGATTATTTACAGACATATTGAAGTACTGAGTGTTTGCAATTTCGATTTAGTTATAAATGAAGTTAGTTAGATTTTAATTAATGATATATAACTCTTTTCTCGCATACAATTGAGTTCTTATTCGCTTTATAATGGAAAGCGCAATATGTTTGTTTCATTTAGTAAAAACAATATTTTTTGGAAATAGGTTTCTTTTTTTTTTAAGAAATTTGAAATTTTTTAATACAAAATAAAGGGATGTATATTTTGTACATTTTTTAGAGCTTCAACAACTGTGCAGATGTGATAACCACGGTAAAAAACCGTAAAGAATACGCATTATGGTAAATAATTACACGTCCTAATTCTTACAGCTAAAATTTCTATTGGAAAATGTTCAAATGAACTATACCACCATATAAACAATTCTACAGATAGATCAAACTCGGGTTAATTATGTTTTAAATAATTTTCAAAAGTTTTAAGCAAAATTTCCCAATGAATTATAATATTAATTTAAATTCAGACAAAGACAAACATTGATATAATTTCCATTACATTCTAGTCAGTGATTGCTGAAGATCATGGATGTTATATTACTAGGAACTCCTAGTAACATAGCAGGTAAACTTTTTAACAGGTGTTTCATTTTCTTGGAACCCTTCTTTTTCCTTCTTACCTTCCAGAGGATATAGTCTCAACTCTAGACTATTTTTAGTCTTCAATTTTACAAGTCTTCAATTTTACAACTACTCTATTTTTAGTATTCAATTTTACAAGTCTAATATTCCCATCGGGTGGCGTAAAAATTTTCAATCACTTTTCATGTATTTTGGATATTAAAACAGCATATCCTATCTTAATGGGTATTGAACTTCATACCTTTGTTTCAAACTGTCTGAGTTGTCTTAAGTATTCTAAATGAAAACGTTTTTGAGGATCCTGTCGCGATCTCTGACGATAGACATACTTTTTATGTAGAGATTTATTATCCAAGAGATCCAAACCAGGTGTACCAATTTCTTTGATATTCTGCAAAAACATAATGGGAGTAGGAGGCTCTAAATCATTTGGATGATGGCACAAAATAGTGCTTCTTCATTTCTCAAAGTGGAGAGACGTTTGTCCCAAAAGTCACCCCACCATAGTGCAGAGGGCGGGATAAACTTTCAATTGATTTTGTTGACAGTGTTGTATTTTTCTACTTCATCATAGTAAATTAAGTTTAGTTAGATAAGACTGTCCACTCCAACAAAGCTTTTTTCTGCTATCTGAGAAGACTTACTCGTCCGTCTTCCTCGACGTGCTATAAATCTCCGAATTGACAGCAAACATTGTTTTGTGGATAGTGAAGTAGATAATTCAAGATGAATTGCTTTAAATATAGCATAAATATAAATTACAATCCAGAAAAGCCAGTTCCATTTACCCACCATTTATCACTTAACGCCACCACAATTGAACAAGAAAGAAAAGTTTTTATAAACTAAAACATAATATTCCATTAAATTTCTATAAAAACAAAAAATTCAACTGAAACTATATCCACCACAAAACTGTTTTAATTTATTGAAGTAAATATTTTTGCACATTTTTTTCTTCAATATGTCTCTCTATGGTATTTTTACAGCACATAATAAACAAATTAATTGTCGAAGACGTTGTAAGATTCATTGCTTATTGTGTTTTTTAGAAGACACCTCAAATGTAATGAAACATATTCATGAATAGCAAGTTGGTAGTCTGGTTTTTTTCAGTTGGTATATTGATACGATGATTGCGTATTTCCTGGATTTTAGGAAATAATCAAGTTAAAAGAATAACTTAATTGAATTGAAAAGTTTAATTTCTAATGCTGTCGTATCCCAGTCTCTTGACTAAATGAATTTCATTTAGTATTTTTAAAAAATTAATTCTTCGCAAAATAGTTTCAAAAATACTACTAACCTCAAATACCGCCAATATCAGTTCTTTACTATTTTCCAAAAAGAACTCTGTAATTTTTCTCTACAATAAAACGAATCTAAATAATTATTTTTAGATGAATGACAACACACGAAACAAATAAAATAAGCTCCCCTAATTTTTAAGCCAACAGTCAAGCTTGATTCCAAACATTTTTCGAGTGACAGGTGTTTGGGTGACAAACAATATTCCAGAACAAGGCTAGAAGTTGCTAATTATTTGTCGTTACCCAACAGGCACCTGTGAACCAAGTCACAAAGGCAAGTAGCTTTGCCCGAGTCATACTACCACAAACTCGTTTATAGGTTGGCCCCATTAGTACATCATCACAGAAGAAAGGAAAGGGAAACACAGATAGAACAGAGAAAGAAAATAACATTCATGCCTGAACTGGGAATCGAACCCTGGGCCCATCACTAAGTCGTCAGGGACGCTAATCAATCAGCCATCGATCGGCTGATTCAAAACTAATTTACACTTTTAAGTAGAGATGTAAAATTTCAGAGAATCTATTCGGGAATTTTGGGAAATGTTCAGAGTTTCTAGGGAATAAGGTTAGAAAATCATATTTTGCTTAAAGGATTATTTTGTCTTTAAAATTAAATAAAAAATTATATAAAAAAAAATTAAAAACTCTGGAAAATGCCTGCTCTGTCTATTAGTTCAAAAATTAACATTATTTTTAGCTGATAGAAAAATTACTCTACAAGTAATAAAAATTATTACTTAATATTCAATCAAAAATACTAAGTTTTATTCTTCAGGATTTAAGATATTGATATTCTTTCTTTCATTATAGGTTCATGCTTTGAAAGAAAAGTTATTTCTGGAGCATTAATGTTTTACGTTATTCTGTGAGTTACATATTAACAAGAAATTGCTTTCTTTACGTAGAAAATTATAATTATTTTATATTAATTTCATCAATGACAAAATGTATTTTAAACTTTGAAAACAAATTATTAAAAATACTTAAATAATAAAGTGTCCTTTTCAAAAATAAACTTAGAGCAACAATGTGACTTTTTTCAGTGAGTTTTTAAGTACTTTACTGCAACAAAAATATTCCATGAGAGAAAATCATTAAAAACTTACAATATCCTTAAAAAAAATTTTATTAAGTTATTTTCTTTTGAAAAATAATTCTTATATATTGCCAAACAAAGCTAACATTTTACATATTTTAATCTACAATTTTATTTATTTATTTATTTTTTAATTAATTAATTAATTTACTTTTTGTCTTCTTAAACCTTTTTTTATATCTGCTATGAAGAAAGCATTTTAATTGAAAGTGTGTTCGATTTCATAAAGCTTTGTTTTAAATTTGTTCCTTGAAGTGAACAACTAGATTGAGTTCATAATAAAAATATATGAAAGAAATGTAAATTAAATTTCACTTTTAAGCAATTTCTCAAAATAACAGATATAAGATAATTCAATCGAGGAAATCAAAACTATAAAATAAAGATTGCATTTATAAGAAATAATGAAAACATTTGTTTCTCAAAGGCCTTCATCAGGCTTTGGATAAATTTTGATTTTGAAGATTCATGCTATTATTCCCGGACTAGAGAGAGTAAGAGAATGTCATTAATATTTAATTTAGACTGCAGAAACTATTTAGAATACTATTCTTTAGAGGTTTCTTTTCTTTATTTCGATATGGAGCATTCTGGCATTTTTTAACCTTTACAATGCATAAATTCATTCAGAAGAAAGACATTTTTAGTTTCTCTTTTTATCAAAACATGGATTAGTGCAGACCGGAATCATACACAAAAGATGATTCATTTTGAGATAAACAAACATTTGCAGATCAAATGTAGAAAAACAACTATTATTAATAAGTATGTATGTTGATGTACATAAGGAATCAATATCAACATATTTATAATTTTATTTATAACATCTAAACAAGTCTACAAATTAACTTAATTGTACAAAAATACATTAAAAAATAAATACGAATGAGTAGAGAAACATTAATGATGCATTTTTCTCAGAAATTGTGAATGAGATTTCTTAAAAAGCATTGTCAAGAAATATAAATCATACATCATTGGTTTTCGCAAATTTCGTAAAGTTTTTTTGTGCAGCTCTGTAAAAATAAATATTAATTAGAAATATAAACATGCTGTAATAATTTAAAAATATTTTAGATTAATAACAATTAATTTATTTCACAAATTATGTATACATTTTCGGCACAGATGCCATATAATCCAAGATTACAAATTCTGAACATTTTTTGCGATGAAGAAATGTTGCCAAGATGACGTTTCGTGACGTGCATGATGACGTAATGCTCTAGGATTACCATAATAGAATTTTCTGCATAGTTCTCATACGTTACCATATGTATGACGTTATAAAAACGAGGTTGCCAGATACATAACAAAATCCTCCAAAAAATCGCCAATCTCAGAATTTTTCATCCTAGATTATACGGTACCTGTGCCATATTTTCTCAATAGACGATACTTAATGATTTATTATGCAAAAGTTCAAATAATTTGAAAAACAGAAATTGACCACTTTCCAATTTTGAAAACAAAAATAAATAAATAATTGCTTAAAATTACTAACTAATTTATATGAAACACACTGCATTTTGAATCTTGAGGCAGATAAGATTTTTAAGGCATATATTTTTAGGTCTTAGAATTTAAAAAATGAAACTTAAAAAGAAAATCAAACCTAAACACTATTTTGCTGATAAACTGAAACCATACACAGTTTTGTGAAAAGAATAAGTTTGAATTTAAGCTTAAGCTGAAAAACATTTTCTTAGAGTTGCAGTCAATGCCTTTTGATTGCCATATGTTTCTTCTAACTAAATATATATAGTCACTTAAAAAAATTGACATTATACTAAATACATTTAAATAATAATACTATTACTTCATTGGGAAGAAATATCAAATATATTCAACTTATTTTATTTAATATTTTTTTTTCTTTCAAATTATGAGTTTTGGTTTAACTGGAAAAATTTTTGTTCAGTTAACTTACTCTTCAAAATTCACCCTTCCTATATTTACTTTCTATTCAGTAATATTTTTAAGTGATTAATTTATAAAAAAAACATGTTATTTGAAAATACTATTTCCTTAACATTGAAATCATGCAGTAAAACACAGTTTTGATTGAAAAGAAAATGTATTATGAAATATACATAAATAAACCATAAAAATTTATTAAAGTATTATCGCAAAAATTATAGAATTCTATTAAATTATGCAAAATATTATTTAATTCACAAATACTCTTTTTTAATGTATGAGATTAAGTTCAAATAATAAAAGCTTAGAACTTACTTCAAAATTAATCATTTGAACTCTTTCTTCCTCATTTTCCTGAAACAGAAAAATTAAATCGATTCATTAATAGATATGTTGAAATTTTTCCTTATTTTGAACTCAAATATTGAGGAAAACTATATTTTATATATATTGAAATTTATGTATAAATTATTAAACATTTAGTTTATTTTTTGAAGTGGATAAAAATCATAAATATTTAAAGTAAATCTTCATGCGAAATTTTAAATCAAGCAGTATACAATTTGTTAGTATTTGCCATGTCTTATGATTGATCTGAATTTCATTTAATACTAAACTAAACTCCGTGACACGAGAGCCCATGTGGGCCGAGGCTAATGGTGCCCATAACTGCTTTCATGACCGATGGTCCTGGTGTGTCAAACATATGTCCCAGTTAAGTGGTCATGAGAGCATATACAAGAGAAAATGTTATTTAAAAAATTGATTAAGTGACTGAAAAGAAAGAACACTCATATAAAACAAAATGCATTTCAACATATTTAATAATTAACTTATTAAATTAAAGCAGCTTACTAAATTAAAAACATTTTAATAATTATTAGTGACTTCCTTGGGCCTGTGTTTCAGAGCAAAGTTTTTTGAAGGAGGGTTTAATATTGGAAATATATACTCTCATATCTTTTTTCTATATTTATCTGAGATCTATATTTTGTCTTCAAAGAAGCCACCGCAGAAAATCCAGTTTCACAAAAGTAAGATGTTGAAAATTGTTATAGAATGCGAAATGTCCTTGTTTATAGTGCAGACATTTCATCATCCACTCCTGCCCAAAATTCAAAGAATGTTTTTATCACTGAATTGTCTTTTGGTTTCGCCGCTTGCCGTGAAGTCTATGAAGGTTTCATCCACATCAATTGATAGTCCTTTGGGAGTATTTTGAAATGGATTCCTCACCCACTTGTTACTTGATATCAGTTTGTCGTCAGCAAGAAAGTACTTTTTATAAAATTCTTTGCTAGCATTGCTAAATGATTTTCAGTGGTTACAAAAACAACTTTTACATGTTGCTTTTCAGCCTTGTAGGTTTTATTACAGTCATTCAAATTTGCAAACATTGTTAAGTTTTCTTGCTTTCAATTTCGGCTCCACAATTCCAATTTCTTACAAAATGCATTAACTTTATCACGCTTATCCAATATATGGGTATTTGATCCTTGCAGTTGAAGATTCAAGTTATTTAATTTCTCGAATTTGTCGACCAAAAAGCACAATTTCATCACAAATAAACTATCACGAAAATTCTTAGCTTCTGGTCTGTTTTCCTCTTCTAGGAAACGGTGATTTCTCCTCTTAATTCATAAACACATTGCAAAAATTTTCCTCGTGATAAAAATCTATGCCTCGCAATTAAATAGTAACGCTAAATGTACTGCACCCATGTCTTTACAAAGTGCGGAAAAGATTCTTGATTTCAAGGGTCTCATTTTTATATAATTTACTACGGTTACAACGGTAGTTATAACAATATTCAAACCAGTACTCATTTTTTGGATGCCAAAGCTTCTGTATGGATCATCAATGTTCCAGACGTACTTTGGCGATTTTTGTTTCACAAGTGCTTGATTACTTTAGAATCTTCCAGACATAGAACGAGCACCATCGGTGCATATTCCGACGCAATTTTTCCCTTCTATGTTTGCATCGTTTATAAAATTATTTAAGATAGCAAATAAAGTAAGTGGGCTGACGCTTTGAGTTCTATTAGTTTTCAGAAAAGTAATTCTTCTACTACTGACAAATTATCACAAAATCTAACATAGGCAAGGAAATTAGCATCTTTATTACTATTTATTGCCTCATCGAATTGTATTGAAAACAATTTGTCACGCAACTTCGACAAAAGCTTACACTCTACATCTTCAGCTATATCAGCAATTCAACGGGCAATAGAATCATTTGAAAGAAGTATAGACTGCAATTGTTTTGCAAAATTATTTCCAAACATAATCTCTACAATCTCAATTGCGGCTGGCAAAATAAGCTCTTCACCAATGGTGTGAAGCTTTTTACACCTGGTTATTTTATATGAAATTTTGTAAGAGGCAATTAAAGCTTTTTCATTCACAGGCAAAGATTTTTAAACAATGATTTTTGCTTTTCATGTGATTTTAATTTTAATTCAAAGAATTCTCTGGGTTTGTTTGCGTACGTACTATGAAACGTTTCCAAATGTCGTTTAAGTTTATCAGGTTTCATGCTGTCTGCCGCAACCATTTCTGAGCAAATTATTCACAGGAGCCTTTCTTCTTCATTTAATTCAGTACTAGTGAATCCAAAACTTAAGCATTTTTCAGAATATTTTCTTGATTTTATTTTCGGAACCACGCTCGTCTGTGTACTTGTTAATGCTTGTCTCTCATCTAATGCTCGCTTACGCCCGATTAAAAATATATTTATGATTCTGCATAAGTCTGCTGCCGTGAATATTTAATACGGTGATTTGCACAATTACACGAAAATATATACTGCATACACATTCAGAATAGATTCAATAGCGATAGAAGGATCGACTCGAATGAGATTGTCTGGAATTGAAATTGGTGTCATAGAACCTTCTCCCTATAAGAAAACATTTGTTCACATCTGCGCACGCTCCTAACTTAATTTTTAAGATGATCAGACAAATTCCAGGCAAATCGAAACTTCTTGCGAAACCGTGAGAATGCACGACATGGCGGGACGAAGGAGCAATAAAAAGGCATAGGATTCTTGTTTTAGTCAATGCTGAGGATCGGTGTTGCAAAATGTCAATAAATTTCCGTATTCTTGGTAATTTGTAAAGTTTAAAATTAAGGTTGTAGTGTAGATTTAGCGCCAAAATACTCAAAATGCATTATTATAGTATACTTTTTATTATAAGCTGTGGGGAGGAGGGCGGCGCAATGAAAATTATGATTGAAAATTGTGCCTTGAATACTAAAAGGTTGAGAGACACTGACTTAATGAGATAATTCTTCAAATCATTATGTTTTTTTATCTACTCATTATTTGAGTTATTCTTGATTATGAACAGAAGAATGTCTTGAAGATCTCCAGGTTTATTAGCTAAGATAATTTCTGCTCACTTGAAAAATTATGCACATCGAATATGATAACCAGAATAAAGGAATATTCAAAAGAACTCAAAAACAACATATCTATTGAGAAATTTAAAAAAACGATTGGAATTTAATTATTTTTGAAACTGAGAAATGGTATATGTAGGTGACTTTTAAAGTTTTAGTGTGCCTAAAATATTATTTCGAAGCTTCAATTTTAACAAAATTTTCTTAACTACCGTAAATATAGCCAGAAATTTCAGAATTTACATTATGCTCTTAAAAGGTTTCTCCATAAAAAGTTACGCAAGTTTTATTTATCAATTTGATTTTTAACAGAATAGAGAAATGGTTGGTAACTTATTCTTTTCAAAACAAAAAAATTTTAGCTTTGGATGGTTGAACGAATTAGAAAAAAATATTCTAGGATAATGTATATTTTATATACATAATCTTAAGTATTGTGAGTATGCTCGTATCCTTTAGTATTTAAGAAAATAATAGAAAATTTGTAGAAAAAAAAAACAGATATAAATACTTATGGCAGTAAAAATAAATATAAATACTATACACTGATTTTTAATTTTTGGGAACAGCTTTTGAACAAACTTTCCTTTTAATGGAAACGCGGATGGAAAAGAAGTTTACTTCTATTAAAGAAGCAATCATATTATTAATTTAATCCAGTTCGCAACTGGTTTTAGATTTGAAAGAGGTGATGATAATTACAATGGAAACGTGATTATCAAGTACCATAAATGGTTTTGAATTCTTTTTATATGCTTTCCTAAAATGTTTTGATTTTACAACAAGTCAAAACTGGTATAATCTGCATAAATTGCTGTAAGATTACAGAAATCATTACGACAAACAGAGAAATTATCAATAGAGAAAACAAACAAAAAAAAATTGCTTTAACAAGAAACTCCAAAAGTGACACAGTTTTAATGGCAAAGAACTTATTGCTTATTTAAATATATATTGAATTTCCCTAATAAACTTTAAGTATAAAGATTTAAATCGAATTTTAATATTTGCATATGTGAAGTTAAGTCTCATTTTTACCTCATTATCAAACTATTTATTATATCAAAAAATAGAAAAGCAAAATTTTGATTATAAGAGATACTTGTCCCATGAATTTAAGCCTATAAATATATCATAGGAACTGAAAAATTTTATTGAAATTCACACTGTAAAGTAAAACTAAAAAAAGTAAATTACGTGTATAATTTACTTTTTTTATTGATTCTCTCTAATATCTTTTGAAAAGATTACTTAAGGAAACTGTAACTGTTTGAAATTGAAATATCATGCATGAGAATGTTTGAATCTTATTTGTATTTAAACACCTTTTCTAAGACATTTTATTGCGAAATACAAATATAAATATTTATTAGAAATAAATAAAGAGTTGAATTTGTAATTGACACTTTAAAGTCAATGAAAAACATTTATGAAGCTTATGAAGTCATGTTAAGTAGGCCATTTATAGTATTTAATCAATGTGTTACATATCAGTAGCTCTATATTGCATTTTATTTCCTCATTTTAATAATACATCCTGTAAAAGAATCAATAACTTCATTCATTATATTATATCAATTATATTAATGTGTAAAAACTATTAATTTAATTTCCCCGCATATTTAATGCATAATTTTCACAATTTGTTAAATAATGTAAATACTTACGAACTCAAAATTGTCATGAAGGCATTCAAACATCTGCAAAATGAATAAAAATAAATATGAAAAATTATATATACGTATACGCACACAGTGGTGGCCAAAATTGTGGACATTTTTAGAAAGTTTAATATTTTTGAAATTTGCAAGCTTATAGAAAATATTACGTTTCGCAAAATGCAAACTTGTATATATCATTTTAAAAAGAATTTATTACGGAATTCAATACAAAACACAAAATTCAATTATTAGCAATACAGAAAAGAAGTTGTATGTGCTTTAATATAAATAAAAAACACAGTTATGGAGTGGTTTGTAATGTCTAGATTTCCTGGCCAATCTCTGTTCTTGTTCTGAGAACCAATCAAATGTTAGTAACTGCCAGTAGAGGCTAACATCATGTTTACACTTGAAAAAATTCATTATTTTGCTTTGTTCTATAGAAGGAGGACCTGTTTCTTATACACTGCAATTACAAGTAGGAATATTTGTAAACAATTTTAATATTTAGTCAAGAAGCAATGACATCAAATAAAAGATTAGATTGGACACCTAGAAAGAGATGTTATATTATTGTATTACGAGAAAGTGGTCTTTCCTATGCTGAAATTGCAAGACAGGTGGGTGGTTCAGTGACTACATCTGGAGTCCGAAAGTTTTGTTTACGACATCAGGAGACAAATTCAATAAAAAACAAAGAAAGAAAAGACCGAAAAAGGTGCACCACACCTATTCCTGACAGAAGAATAAAAATACTATGTCTCCAAGATAGAAAAATGTCATCAGTGGTCATCAGAAGTGATCTGAATGATGCTGGTGTTTCTGCCAGTTCAAGAAGAATCAGGAGAAGATAAACAGATGTTGGACTGAGAGGTAGAATTCCACGAAAAAAGCCTTATCTTAATTTTCAGCAAAGAAAAAAAACAGACTACAGTGGGCAAATAAACACATTAATTGTACAGATAATCAGTGGTCACAAGTTATATGGAGTGATGAAACAAAGCTATCGTTATTCGGTAGTGATGGGCGGAAATATGTAAGACGTAGAATAGGTGAAGAGCTACATGCTGACTGCATTCAAGCAACTGTGAAGAACCCAGTTAGTGTTATGATTTGATCATGCAAGTCAGCAGATGGTATTGATCATTTTCATGTCATCGATGGGATACTGAATGCCAGAAAATACATCGACACTTTTCTGGAACCAAAACTTCTACCTTCCATCAGAGATCTTTTTCCCAAGAATGCTTCTTTTATTTTTCAGCAGGATTCTGCTCCTTGGCACACAGCCAAAATATCAACTGTTAAAATTGATTTGTTTGGTATCTCAAAGTGACTCTTGAATAGAGTCACCTGTAAGTACAGCTGAAGATCTCATGCCGAGAATTGTTGTTGCCACAGAAAATACTAACATTACCAAAGGATTCCATGGATTTCGCAATTCTTACCTTCGCCTTTGTCATCAGACTCGTATGGGTGACATTTTGAATACTTGTAAATTTTTGACTAAACAACACAGTTGATTATCAACTTTTGCTCTCCTCCTTGAGCTTAAAATCACTGTTATAACTTCAAGTGGAAATTCAAATATTCCTGTTTTCTAACTGTCTGAGTGGATGCAACACTATGTTTCTATATTATTATTTTTTTTACTCTTCTGGATATAAATTTTCACCTTCTAAATTATTTGTAAAAACAATTTAGAATAACCCTGCATATATATATACATATATATATATATATATATATATATATATATATATATATATATATATATATATATATATATATATATATATATATATATATAATACATATATATATGTATATATATATATATATAGGGGGATTCTAAATTCATTTTCCAAATTAAGAGGGGTGATAATACCTACGCAGACAAGCAATAATTACATAGAAACATAGGGTTGCTTTCCACTTTGAGAGGCAAAAAAAGGAATTCCCGCCTGAAGTTACAGCAGTGTTGAGGAAGGAAATGTGTAAAATCAAAAATTTTACAATAATATTTATTGTTTAATGAAAACCTCCTAGCCAAAAGCTCATAAATAATGACCACGTGTGTCATTGGACAGTTTACCCGGGTGAAGAATGCGTATTCTCTCGAAGATTCCTGGTGTCGTGTCAATTTTGTAGTCTCCAACAACTAATCTAGATTTCAAGATTTCAACAAAATTTACAAGCGTCTCGTGCGCTAAAAATTTCATGGTCTCCCAGAAGAAAAAGTTTAGTGAGTTGAGACCCGGTTAACGAGTGGACCAAGCCACAGATTTACTTCGTCCAATCCATCATGTGGATTATGTGACATTCTAAAAGTTAAGGACCGTGATGGGAAAATGTGCTAGGGCTTCATCGTGCATAAGCCACTTGAGTCTCTAGAAGGGGAGGGGAACAGCCTACAGTAAACTGGGAAGCACTTGTTCCAAGAAGATACAGTATGCTGCGCCGATCAAACGGTCTGGCATGATGTACGGACCTACCAGATAATCATTAAGGTTACCTGCCCAAATGTTCACGGAAAATTTCTGCTGGTGTCCACAGTGGTACAGTAGTTGTACAATGAGGATTGTTATCAGACCAAAGGTGTTGATTGCATGTGTTGAAAACGCCATCTCTGCTGAATGTTGCCTCGTCACTAAATTATATTAATGCAGGAAATCACGGATTGTTATTCCCCACCATCCACTCCACAAATTCTAACCTACAGGGATAATCATGTGTTTGCAAAGATTGCCCCCTTTTTGTGCACGGTAGAGGTGCATTCGTTCCTTGTGTAAAATACGCCACTGTGCTTGTTGAGAAAAAGCCATTTCTTAAGCCACCAATCGTGTACTTGTGGAAAAAACTACTTCAAATCTAGTCAAAACTTAATCTTCCATTTGATATGGCAAATGAACTGCTTTCTCGCAGTTGTCGATCAATTATGGAAAGATAGGATGACTTGGAATACGATGAGTTGGAAACCACTGTTCGTACAAATTTTCGTGCTCTTTTGCATCACCGTGAATAAAGTTCATATCAGCTAATTCTTCGTGAGTGCACGTTGCCATAACATTCACGAACAATTTCAGACGTTATTATCCAGATAATATTTGAAGCAATGGTGTTGCGTCGTTTTTAAAAGACAATATCTACTCTGATTGTCTTTCTCCAGTAACCAATAAGAACATAATGCTGCTTCTTCCCTGTGGAAATTTACATACGGTAAATTCGTGGCAGATTCCTGATGCTTTTCTACTTTCCTCTTTACTGCCTCTCAGAGTGGAATGCGACCCTATGTTCCAATTTTAATTGTTGCTGTCCGGATGGGTACTATCACTCTTCTTAATTTGTAAAAACAATTTAGAATCACCCTGTATGTGTGTGTGGGTGTGTTTTATGTGCATACACAGATATACACACGTATGAAAGAATATTTATAATTATATATATATCCTTCCACTCTGAGAAGTTAAGATAAAATTAATATCCTCAAATTGTCTTCTATAAGCATTTGTTTGGTGAAGTGTAAATTTAGCAATAAAAATGACGCCATGCTAATAAATATTTTTAAAAGGTTCAATACACATTTCATCAACATTTATATAGCTGTGAAATTTCAGAAAATCTCAAGAGCTCTAAATGTTTTTCATAGGATATTTGTTGCAAATAATTTTCACAATTTATGTTGCAAATTTAAATTATTTGAATTCATGAACTCTGTAAAATAGTTAAAATAGCTTACATGCTTTAAATACTTTTATGAGCTTATTTACTACCGGTAATGTTTTACTAAAAAATAGTATAATTTGGTGGTAAATGTACATCAGAGTGTATGTTTAAAATATATTGGTATTTTTAGAGATTTATCTTCATATGTAATCGATGCTTCTTAATTTTAAGAATATGCGGTTATTTTAAGAGATAATTTGAAGACCATAATGTTACATTCTTGAAAACATCTTATTGCTAATCTATACATACTGCAAATTTTGAATGATTTCTCAAAGAATTAAATTTTTTATAAATTTTTAAAGAATTTTTTGTCAAACTATTTTTAAAGAAATATTGTTTTGATGAGAACACACATTTATTCTTTTTTCAAAAACGCAGTTTTTTTAGCGTGATACATATTTAAGATATTTAAATCAATTTGATCAGCATTAAAATATGCTTTAATTCATTACACAAATCACAAATTCAAACAAAGTAAAATGCAATACATATTTTAAGCAAACTATGAGGTTTAAACAGATCCGTTAACTGAGATTTAATAATGATATTGTTGAGAAATGAGTATAGTGGCTTTCTTATAAAGTTTGCTTTCCTTCATAATCAACTGAAATGAAGACAATTTTATTTCAAATTTAAAATAAAATATCATTTTAATTTTTTTGTAGCGTTTAATTTTTGGCTAGCCAAAATCTTAGCTGAAAGTGTAGGATTGTTATGATTAGTGATATTAGCAATAAATTTAGTGACGTTATTGTAAATCTGAATTTTCTATTATTAAAGCAAAAATAAAATTTTTATCATGCAATCTGCAGAAAAATTTGAAACTATAATATAAACACAAATTGAAATTCATTAACTGAAATAACTTTCGACAGATAAATGGTTCGAATTTTCTGATTTTTCAAAATATTTATTTTATTAGTGAAATTATTTTTCTTGTGTTTATACAACTTAAGGGGACTTACTCGAATTTCTTCATTTGCAGTTTCCATATTTGGAAATTTTTCTTTTTTATCGCATCTTTCTTCTCGATCAGCAAAGCTCACTGTACGGCCAGAACATTTTTGCAATTGTTTAAAAAGCTACATGAAATGAAATTAACATCATTAAAACATAGTTAATTTAGTGATTTTAAAAATTTATTTAAAAAATAATTTTATATATAATTTTTTTCAATTTTGAACTAACACGTTCAATTTCAAACTATTTCACAGGAAACATACTGTATGTAATGCATCTTTAAATTATTAATATATTTAGTATAATTAATAATTTAAAGATATAAGTATTTAAAGATTTTTACATAAATTTTTTTCGTAAGTAAATATAAGCCTTATTTTTCATTTAATAGAACTCAATCGCTTCACTTAACGACATATTTTTTCATTAAGAAAGGCGAATGGTTTGTACGTAAATTATATGACTTTTCTTAATGGAGAGCCTCACGTTTGTTTTGACAGCACTGAAAAAAAGTTTTAAAAATGCTTACAAATGGATAAAATACGATGCGATTGCCAATAAAAATATAGTTTACAAAATGTGATAGAAATAAAATGTATCTGCTATAACCAAAGCGAAATCACACCAAAAAATGCGTTATTAAGTTATTAATCCAACAACCGAAGAATCATAGATTTGAAGATTCATATCTATAATATGTTTTATCTATAATATGCTATTGCCGTTGTCATAAAATTGTACTAAATTTGAAAAATAATTTACTAAAAAATAACTAGAAGGATTTCTCCTGAATTCTTTAAAAATTTGCAGCCAAGTAACAAAGGGAAATAAATGCAACTTAGTGTATTATAAAATATCTTTTACAGAAGTAAATATACCCAATGAGCTTAAATTCTCAGAGACAACATCAAATGATATCTTGTTTTGACAATAAATCAATCAATTTAGCATCAATTATAAATTAAAGAATTTACAGGGGGATATTTATCGGCATATTAAGTAATTGTGCTTGTGAAATGGTTGTTTTTTTCCTTTTGATTTTTTCATTTATTATAAGCTTGTAAAATGTAATAAAATTACAGAATGTTAAGTAGTCACCACAAGTTTATTTAATAATAATACTATAACATGATAACACATAAATTCAAAGCAATTATAATAAAATAGTGCAAACTTAACATGAGATGATGTTTATAAACTTTTGAGGAAAATTAACATAGCGTCTACTAATTGTAAGAGAATTGAAAAAATACTATATAGTAACGTAATCGAATAAAATCATTTTAAAATACGAAAAAAAATATACTTCAATGTAATGTTATTTGAAGAACGATTTTATACAGCTTGAAGAAATTTAGTTTAAAACGCAGAAATCCGCGAAGAAAAAAATCCATTTTCATATTTCAAGAAAATTTATATCAATTTTTTATTAATATTTTGATTAAATCATTTTAGCATTTATATGTAATTTTATGGTATTAATGTTAAATATAAAGCTTAACCATCAAACATCCAAATCAAATTTTTTTCAAAAGTTTTCCTCAATTTTAGTTTTTATTGTATTTAAACTTTAATTTGTTTTTATATTGAGATAAAGGAAAATTTTAATGCATGGTTTCTGGCTTTTGTATTATATCTATAGTGTGCTCAAGAGTGTTTATTTTTTAATTTATTACAAGTATTAATTAAATGAAATAATTTGAAAATTTTTCTTCGTCCTCATCTTTAATAGCGTAACATCTTATTACAGGTCTTTGCTGCCTCTATAGCACGCTTTTTCCAGACCAATCTGTCCAAAGCGACACTTTGCCAGTTCCTAACTTTCAGTATATTGAGGTCATTTTCATTGTCAACGAGCCATCTTGTTGGTGCTTTTCTTCGGGTACAACTTCCTTCGGGATTCTTAAACGTTGATTTTCTATCGGGATTGTTTTCCCGTCTTCTCCAGACATGGCCAAGCGATCTTAGCCTGTTGTTACTGATAACCTGAGTAATCTGGAGCTGGTTATACAGCCTACACAATTCAAAATTGTACCTGGTTCGCCAACAACCCTGCTCCTGTACAAGCCCATAGATAATTCTTAATACCTTCCTTTCAAAGGTTTCCAGGGTTCGCTGTATATCAGCATTTAATGTTCACGTTTCGTTCACATATAGCATCACGGGTAGTATGAGTGTATTGTAAATTCTTAGTTTTGTTTTCTTTACTGATAAATTTAGATTGAAAATTTTTAGTTAAATACTTGAAAATCTTTAGATAAATAAATTATAATAAGTTTAGTTAAATAAATTGAACTTTTTTAACAAAAAGGTAAAATGTTTTCGAAAATAACTAAAAAATCCAATTAATTTCTAAAACAATTCGTATTTCAAAATGTCGCATTAAAATGTACTTTTATTAAATGAGAATTTTTTGATATCAAACAAGCGTGTTTTTTTCTAAAAAGTTAATTAAAATTCATTGAAAGCTTTCGTTTCTTAATTCCTGAATTCCTCACTGGCTATAATAATTTTCATTAATATTTCTACCTAATTTATATTTTACATATACCTGTTGAAACACAATTTATAAATTATTGTTTCTTTACTCTGATCCAAAATTGTTTAATTTCACACATTTTTAATATAAATAATTTGTTATTAATTGTTAACCTATAATCATAGGAATCATAACTCATAAAACAATGTATTTATGTCATCGTTATAATTATTACAATCAACATTTTTAAAGAAATCCACCCTCGAAAATTAAAAAAAGGAAAATTAAATTTGTTATGTACTATGTTCAGTTAGTTTAACTGCGTTTATTTAATTTCTGTAGTGTGTCTGTTAATTTAATATTTGTTGCAACTTACACTGATTGAATCATTTTAATATGGACTAAAAAAATTTATAGTGAGGATAATCTTAAAATGTTTTAATTTGTATTATTTTAACATAAATAACATTTTTTGCAGAACTCATCAATTAAATCTGTCAAACAAAAACATATGCATACATTATATTTAATCTAAATTTCTTACGAGATCTAGATTTTATATCTATAGCTTATTTAAAATACATTATGAATTGTTTTTTCAATAAGAAAAAATTTTAGTATATGTATTTTTTTTATTTTACAGCATTTGTTTTAGTCGTTTCAATTTAGTATCCATACGTAAATTTTAAAGAAGATTAGCCTTTATGTTTGAATTGAATGAAACTAAATAAAGTTTTAATATTTAATTACAAAACTCTGAAAAATTACATTCGTTGACAATTGTATTTAAATTATCCTATTTGATACCAGACACAACTATTGAAAGAAGAAGAAACTTCATTTTGTAACATATAACAATAAATTCTTACCCTTTGTGGCTTCATTCTTTCACAATGAACGTATTGATAGCAGAGAGAAATGCTTTTTGCTGTAATAAAAAGAAATATAAATTGGAGAAAAGTAGAGAGGATAAATAAGGTGTTATGCTTTTACATTTTAATTACTGGATTTGTGAATCCATCGCACACAGTAGAAATAACGGTTTGAGGAAAAATATCATTTTGTACCCTGGGCACATTTTCATTAAACGAATACAATTACATAAAGTAAAATAATAAAATGATGCTTTTGTGTACCCAAAATATATAGTTTATAAAAAAGGTAATGCCTATCCATGCCAGTTCATTAATAGGTTCTTCAGTCAAATTATAAATACATTTTATTATAGATTCTTAATTTAAATTTATGAAAATATTTTTGAACTAATGAAATTGATAACAATTTGAACATATGATACGCTTTTAAACTGCAGAAAAAATATTGAGTAAACTCACTACTGCTCATGCTAAAATCAAACATTTCTGATTTTCTAGTTTGATCAGAGAATTTGTTGAAGTAAGGGAGATTAATGCAACATTTTAGCTTATTTTTCGTCATAGTTGTTGTTATTTATGACACTTGGATAAGACAAGCTCACTATACCGTTAGCTATGCAAATTTAAGTCAGTAAGGTATGTCTTTCGCTTAACCAAAGCACCACGATGGTGAAAATAGGACTTAGTTCTAAACTCCTCAGATAGATGGCACCACTAGAGGATGCACTTCTTTAATTTTGACATTGATCTGGGGGGAAAGAATATTTTTTTACAGACCATTACATTTATGGTAATTGCTCATCGCTTCATTCCACAGATTTAACGAGCACGTATATTGCATGTAATCAGTGATTCTTTGGCGGGATTGGGAATCGTACCCAACCCTTCCCGAGCGACGGCTAATGCCCTAATTTCTAGGCTACCACGGTCCTGCTTATTTCCTTGCGTAATTCACTGAATTAATGATTGTGAATAACGTAAATTTCCTTATTTACAATAAATGAATATAAATTAAACCCAAAATTGTTCTTTGAGTAAAATCCAATCAAATGTGTGTAAAATTAATCTTCGAGAACTAAAACCCAATACTTTTGAGTTTCTAGTTAGATCAAAAGATATGTTAAATAAAGGAAGATTCTATATTCTTCCTCAATATCTGATAAAATTTCTGCAAACACACTACGTTTTACAAATATGACATGTTTATTTGAGATATTTGATTTGATTACATAACCATTAGTTAAATAATGGTAAAATGGTGATGTTTTGCATAAATGTATTTAGAAATAATCTGGATTAATCACTTGTGATAAAGAAAAATAATCATAAATGTTTATAACGTCTTTCCATTAACAACTTTCTTGATCTTAAAAAGAGCAATGCAATAATTGTTATGTTATGCATTATGCGGAATTGAATTGAAACACTAAAAATATTTGAAAACAATTTTGTAATTTGTTTTTTAATTATTAAAATTTAAAGGTTAATTTTTCTTTTTAATCTGGGAATATATTATGCATTGTATTTTAATTTGATTCATGAACAATTTTTCATCACAGAAACTCAGAACTTAAAAATTGATATTTAAATTACTGTAATAGAATTCCGTCTAATTTTTTATTCGAATCCATATTAATATCAACGGATTTTGAATAATAATTAAAAGAAATTAAGAATATTATTAATATTTGAACAGTGTTTCATTCACACACATCAATATTCTTTTTAACTCAACACTTTTTATATCTATAAAATATATTTGAAAATGGAGAAAATGACAGTCAAGATTGCAAAAAGTATACTTAATTAAGATTTAATTTCTAAATTATTTTATATAAAGTTTTACTTTTGTTATTTAGTTTGTTAAGTCATGCTTATATATAAAAATAAAGACTAAGAAATTATATTATTCTTATTTTAAAAAGTATGATGTTCAGTTAATAATAATGACGTGACACTAAAACAAACAAAAATATACAAAATTGCGTAAAAGTAAGTGGATATAACTATATCTTTTTGTGGGTGTGTGAGCTTAAGAATGTGAAGAATGATCTTTCCTCATTGTAAGTTATCGTGTTTCTCATCATCAAACGCTCTGAGCGCTTTTAGTGAAAACAAACTAATCAAAATTAAAGGCTTTCCTAAGAAATGAATCAATTATGCACGCATTTGGCGATTGAAATAATACAAATTAAATACAAAAGTGAATGTAGCTAGTTTATCAAATTAGTTACAGGTGGCAACCGCTATTTATTTAACTATATAAAAAAGGAAAAACATCGTATAAACGTCACTAAACGTCGGCATTTGTTGATAATGCTTTATGGATAGCATTTAACGTCTATTATAAAACACAGAAAAATATCAAAAGTTTATTGTAATATTCTTTGTAAAGATTCTTGCTTACTAAACTTTAAGCACCCAAATATTTTTACACAAAATCATATTAATTTTAATTCTTATTTTGAAATGATTATGATTATGAGTGCAATTGCTTCATCTAGGGAAAAATATGGAAAAACAATATATATAGAAAACATTTTCAGTTTAAAAGTTCACTTTATATATCTCTAAACTTAAGGACCATGATGATAAATTAAATAATTTTTCATAAATTTTCTAGTATTGTATTCAGTAATTTTTTTCATCACATTATAAAGCAATTTATTAAATATTCCTTTATTTATTTATTATCCTAAGCAATGAATTTGTGTTGTGAAGAAGATATCTAAATATAAACATATACTTCAGTTGTATTTTCCACAATTATATATTTTTACTGGTTATAAAAGAGTAGAATTTCAGAACAATTTCAGAACAAAAAGGAGTTTCCTGTAAAGGTTTATCATACGTATTTCACGAGTTCAAATTCAATTCAAATTATAAAATTATCATTAGAAAATCAGAAAAAATATTTTTAGTATTGCTTTACTGTGTAATGTCTGTTTTATGAGTATGGGGGATTTATAAGGGGATTATTGTTCAGTAATTTCAAAGATGATACTTATCAAATAATATGCTTATATACATGTAATTTTTTATGTTCCAATTAAAATATTAATTATCTTGACTTTAGAATAATAAGTTAGATTTCCGATTTCGAAAAGAAATAGATTTCTAACTGTTTTGCTGAATTTAAAATACATTCACTCATCTTTACTCTAAACACACATGCATTTATTTATGAATTATAGTGAGAAAAAGAGTTGAGAAAGCTGATGAAATCAGCTTCAAATATTATAAAGCACCGATTCTTTTATAATTAATTTGCAAATTTTGTTTAAAGAGAAAATTTAGATTATAAGATCTAAAGTCAAAACAAAACAAATAATTAGAATTCAAGTCTAAGTATTAGGTCTTAAGTTGGTGACGGAATTATTATTCACATGTCAAATTATCACTTTTCTCTAAATTTAAAAACTAATTGATATGCATTTTTTAGTACAAAAATCTTGTTAAGTCTTTCATCAAAATAAAGGCAGATCTTAGAAAATCAACAAATTAATATGTATCACAATTCAGGAAATGAATAAGAGGTTCTGTTGTAAGAATTTTCTTACTTTGGTTTTTCTTTATTTTAATCTTTCTTTAAAAAAACTTTTATTATATTTTGCAATGAATTGAGAGTCATATATACTTTTCTAATCAAAAATAGTATCTTAATTGTATTGCTGAAGAATGTTTCTTTATAATATTTTTCCCTATTTTTAAATAAATTTCAACATTTTTCTTTGGACTGTACTTTTCTTTAAAATTAAAATTTAATTGTGAATGCTTAGTTTATTGACGATAAAATTTAATTATAAAATAAACATGAAAAGGAAAATAAAAGACGTTTCATAAGATTTAAAGAATAAATGTATTTATAAATAAAAGTTTTTTTATAAATAAATATTTATGTTTAATTAATTAATTTGAATTTTAATTGCATGAGTTTGCAATAACTTTACTTTTAGTTTATTCTTTGCTTAATTATTATTATATGCTCTAAAGGAATACAACAGGTATCACTCTACAAATTTTTAGAATATATATAATATTTTATTATTTATCAAAGTAAATAACAATTAATAATAACAAAGTCATGAAAAAAATAAAAGCTATAAAATGTTAAAGGATTTATTTCAATTCATCATGACTGTAAAAAGAAATTAATAGAGAAATTTGTGTGAAGTTTTTATTATTCTGTAGAGCTTTTGCTTGAGAGTCTTTTCTACCTTCAATATATATATATATATATATATATATATATATATATATATATATATATATAATATATAATATATATATATATATATATAATAATATATATATATATATATATATAATATTAATATATATATATATATATATATATATATATATATATATATATATATATATATATATATATATATATATATATATATATATATATATATATATATATATATATATTAGGCTGGGGAATAAGTTCGTAGCGTTTTTGCCAAAAACTTTCATTTAAACAAAAAACAATAATATCTATAAATTAATCATTTATATATTCGACGTTGCTGTTTACAACCTCTTTCCACCTCTCGACCAATTTGTTGATGCCATTCCGCCAAAAATCGCCTCGTCTGGTATCAAAAAAGTTGTTGAGTCAGTTTTTAAGGACTTCTTTGTTGTCGAAGGTAACGCCCTTTACATGGTTTGACAAGGAGCGGAAAAGATGGTAATATTTTTGTGCAAGGTCAGGGAAATAGGGCTGATACCGAAAGAACTCCCATTCGAGATCTTGGAGTACGGCTTTGGTGACTTATACATGGGACTTGGCGTTGTCGTGATGGAGTATGGTTTGACCATGTCGATCGGGTCTTTTCAGTCGAATAGCCTCATTCACGCAGTGTAGCTGGGCAATGTAGAGCACCTTGTTGACTGTGGCATTCTTTTCCAACATTTCTCAAGCATTTTTTTCAACAACCAAGAGGTCCTTAGAAACTGGCTCAACAACTTCTTTGACACCAGACGAGGCGATTTTTGGCGGAATGGCATCAACAAATTTGTCGAGAGGTGGGAAGAGGTTGTAAACAGCAACGGCGAATATAAAACTGATAATTTAATTGCTACAGTTATTGTTTTTTGTTAAATGATATGTCATATTGCAAATGTGAAATTAATTTTCAATGATAATAAAACGTTTAAAATATATAAATTGCTATTAAAATATGGCATCATCGTTCCGAAGAAAAAGAGAAATTTGAAAATAGACTGTTGTGCAATTCATAAAAATTATAATGTAACTAAAATATTAAAATTAGCAGTAATTATGTATCAGAATTTATAATATTTACATAAATAAATGATATTAACTATTTCTTAACCATTTATACTCTTCAATTATTATTAATTTTGACATGTGTTGCAGGATTCATTTCGATATATTTTTCATTTTCTGATATAAAATTATACAATGGGGATAAGAAACAATTATATATGTTTGCACTTTATTTTTAGTCAGTATAAAAAATAATAATTTAACATCTAAAATTTTGCTATATACCATGTATAAAGTTACTATTACTATGTATAAAGTATGTATATTTACTATGTATATATTTTATATTACTATGTATATAATACTAATTACTATGTATAAAGTTCTTAAAAATTCAAGCCCCATAGATATTCTTAAAAGGTAATATTGGTAACAATACGTTGATTTATTTTTTAGTAATTATTAATTATGTATATGTAATGCAAGTTGTTATTAATAATGTATTCAGAAATAAGCAATATACTTCATTAATACAACATGACTATATATACAATCCAGTTCATGAAAATTAATATAAATACAATATACTAAATATTAATATAATACTAAAATTATTACAACTATAACTACTTTATTAATAATTATAAATATAAAAAGTAATGTCAAATATTTTAGTTAAGCATTATTTCCTTAAAGACTGTTTACTTACCAAATATACTTACAGTTAGTGATTATACAATTAATAGCGTCATACAGCTCATTTGGAGTCATAGTCACCAAAAAATGGGAAAATACAACATCTGCAAGTAACGTATAGACAATAAAAGTTCGCAAAGTAAATTTCATGATAAATGTAACGATCTAATTTTCATGCATACAAGTTCGATAGACGCGTATATGAAATTGATTTTGTATTATATACTAAGCTTATCATATGATTTTGTATTATACGTGATAATACAGCTGTTCTATATGCATGTAACTTTCAGTTGCATAACCATCGCATTTATATATAATTTACTAAGCAAACACATAGGATTTTGCAACAATTTCCAATTCAAAAAATATTTCAGATTTTGTTATATTCAAAGATGTCTCCTCATATCGTATTTTTGAAAATGAAGTTTCTTCAAAGAAATATTTTTGCGGTATGTAAAAATGTATCATAATACATAAAAATTTGTTTGTTGAGTAAACATAAAAATGTTTAACTAACAGATATAAGTTTTTATTTGTTTAAAGGTAGTGTGTTTTCACTAAAAGCTTTAGAAATTATTACAATTCAGGATTTTTAAAGTTGGAACATTTCATTCCGAAGTAGTCCAAAAATAATTTCTCTATTTAAAATATATATATATATTTAATGTTAATGAATGAATAATGTAAGTTAAAGACCCGAGTATAATTCTGTAATAATTACAAAATATCCTGTCACACAAATCATTTCTTGTGCAAAAAAAGTGCAAAATATGTATAATGTGTAATTTCTTTAATTGTTTCAATTTTTTTGTTAATCTCCCCCCCCCCAAATTTTGATTTAATTCTAAAATAAATGGATATGGATCTGTGTAAGTCCCCAAATTATATATATATATTCCACACACACACAGACACACACACACACATCACATACACAGACACACACACACATACACACAGACACACACACACACACATACACACACACACACACACACATACACACAGACACACACACACACACACACATATATATATATATATTGTGTAAAATAAAATCTAAGAAATATTATGTTTTTTAAAATCTGTTTTCATTAAAATATGAACAAACTTATGATATTGTAGATATCAACAAATGTAAATTTGGTAACAGAAAACTTTGGATTGGATTAACTTGAACTGTATTTAGGCCAATTTATTATAATAAATGATGATTTTTCTGTCTATTACACCTCCAATTTTCACATTTTAGTTTACATTATTAATCATGCTGTGTTGAAATTGACCAAATATTTTCCACTAATTTAGTTTTTGGTAACTATTCTATTAAACGACATTTTGTCATAGTTGGAACAATTGATTGAATAATATGATGATTTCTCTATAAACATAGCTAAAGCTTTCTATTGTCTTCCTCATTAAATATATGACAATATTTTATTAAATGTCAATCACTTAGATATTGAAGTAGTATAATGACCATCATCATATGTTATATAACATTTATTATGTAAGAAAATATTAAGGAAAAAATTGAAGTTGTTGACGATTAATCCATCATTTCATTCATTTCATCTATTGTCAAATGATCCATCATTGATGATGTCTAATTATTTTTGTTTTGTTTTGTTTTGTTTGTTTGTTTAATTGGAAAACAGATTATGTTTTCCCCATATCAGAATTCTCATTCTTGGACATTTTTACCTACTTGGTATTTACATTTTTTGGAATTTTGCTTAATGTTCTCTTTGTTTAAAGGATTCTTCTTTCTCAGACAAACCATCAACAATGAGAATATGTTATTTTGCTAACAATAAAATAATAATAAAAATTGTTAAAATTTGCTCACATTTAATATATATTCGAAAGATATCTTGCAAAACACAAGATACTTCATAAATCACTAAAGGTTTGGGTGAATTTTTTTACTTTCTTAAAAACCCAATTATTTGATTATTAAATTTAACTCAGTTAACCCAATTATTAAAATTTAATAAATTTTAACTCATTTTTTTAAATTTAAATAATTGGATTTTCATAAAAGAAAACCTTGTGATTATTGAAACTTTATTTTGTAATTTGAAAATTTGACTTACCAGTTGACAACGTTTCCGGTTACCATTTATTAAAATGCATTTGCTCGTGAAAACGATGGCAAAGATGGGAGGGGGTGGGGAGAAATTAGGCTAGCTGATGTAACCATAAAACATGTAGTAAAAACATGCTATTTGAACATTAAAATTTTCATTATTGGCTAATGCTGATTGGTAAAAAAAAATCATAAAAATTGGCTTGATATGCCTGTGTTTGTGATGACTTTCAATTAACAAAAAGTTTTTTTTTAATTTAAAAAAATGATTGGAATTTTATTTTATTTTTCTTTGAATTCCTTTGCTTTAGCTTAACTTTACATATATAATCGTCATTTTTACACTTAAGAGATAATCCGACCCCAGGACCAGCAGATTAAAGTGGAATCCCAATTACTACAAACCACTTTACCCAAAGAATGAGTTAAATCCTTGAAGTATATATAGATTTGAAGTGATAACAATTCAATTGTACTTTAACAGGAATAGTTTCTATACATAAAATTTAAAGAGAAACTCTATATCTTATAAAATTTATAAATATATTATACTTTATATAATCTCTGATTTATCTAAACCCCTAAACTGTACCTTGATTAAAATAATTGGATTTTCAATACATAAATTGAATTTTGTTTGGTGTTGATCTTTTCCTACAAACACGGATAACCACTTCCATATAAATTACCGAAACATGCAGGTGGTCCTTTAAAATAATGAAAAAGTCCCGTTGAAGATAGTAACCTCCATATGTAGTAGCACAGGTTATTTTTTGTACTGTAAATATATTAGATGTATTGTATTTCATTGTTTGTTTAATTTCTCTTTTCGGGTGAAGAGAGAGAGCAACATGTACTGTTCAAAACTTTTCCAAGAGACAGATAGCACTATCCCTTCTAGTTAGTAGATTAATAAACAGAGTAGAATAGCTGTTGAGGGTATCAGCAGACATCGTGTCAAAGGCCTTGTTATCATTCAGTGACAAGACAATATCTACAAGACAAAACTATGAAAGGAAAGTTAAACTTACAACGAGAGACAAGTGGGCGTTAAAGAAAATTGTGACCACTAAAAGGAAGATCAAGATGACAAAAGAAACTGCAAAGCAGGAGATCAACATCTGTAGAATATAAAATCAACTCATATAACTCGAAGACGATTGCAAGATATAAATATTTGCTATAGAGCAATGATTTCAAAATCCCTTGTGTAACAGAATATAAATCCAAAACAGCAAGTACAAATTGCAAGGACTTGTTCGCGATTAATTGATTTCCTTCCTTCCTAGTCTCTCACAAGACTGGTTTGACTGGTGTGGCGAAGTATCGCAGAAACCCACACTCCAGACCATATTCTTCCTACAATGAAGCATATGGGTGGTTCCCTTAGTGGTTTGACCTCATTTGATGATATTTAGCACGTGCTCTAGTCACTTACATGCACAGATCACTGACACTGATAATTCACTCTTTTGATTAATCGAATACATTTTTCATTTCACATAGTGACTAAATTTATCAATTTATTGTAGTCAATTTATACTAAGTCACCAATTTATTGAAGTCGAACTGTTAAACCATGATTCCGTTAACATGAGAACTCATTTTTCATACCCAATCACCAAACTCAAATATCATAGACCCAATAGTTGTCTTCTGAGAAAGAAAAAGTGAAATTTCGTTATCCCCTGCCAACGTCTCAAATGGAGTTAGAGCAGTTTTTGCATGAGGAATCGTAACATACCTTGCTTACTACCATCCAGAACTAATGTATGCCCATTTAAAGAAGATTCAACTGTGGTTTTAACTAATGAAGATGGTCCCATAAAATATAAAGTCAAAACACTTTTTTCGAATATGTTTTTCATTATATTTATAAGAAACTCTATCTATTAAAATTTAAGTTTCACTTAAAAGCTCGCATTCTGTTTATATATATATATATATATATATATATATATATATATATATATATATATATATATATATATATATATATTCGCATTCTTATATATATACACAGGGTAAAAAAGAAGTAGAAGGACGGTGTTTTATTGCCAATTAATATCTCTTATTTTCTCCTAATTACCGGATATTTATGCAGATTTAGTTTAATGAATCTTTTTTTTCATTTTAGGCAAAAATTAAACATCTACCACTAATATTAATAATAAAATTAGCATATGTAATTTCAGATTGCGTAAAAAAAGTTTAAGTTCACTTGCTAATATATTTAATTTTGTGGGTTGTTCTTTAGTTAAATAGTGATTTTGTAGTTTGTTTTATTCCTTTCTGTCAAAATATGTCTAATTTGTTTAAAACTTACGCTGTTTCTCTGTTCTCAGAAATGCCTAAAGAAAAACCTTTGAACAATTTTTAAAAAGGCCAAATTTCCGCATATCGAAATGATGGTAAACGTGTCAGAGAGATTGCTCGATTGTTTCAGGTAAGTCCCAATACAGTTTCAAACTTTATCAGAAATCCTTGTAAAAATTAAAAAAAAAAAAAAAGACTGGTAGGCCGAAAAAGTTAACACCACGTGAAGAAAGACAACTTGCTCTAGTGCTTAAGAACAACAAAGGAAGGGTTTCAAAAATAAGAAATTAAGCAGGACTTAATTATGAAACGAAACAAACAGTTCACAACATATTAAAAGATCTCAAAATTTCATTTTCAAAAACCGAAAACATCATCCTAAGTGGACACAAGCTCACATTGATAACCGTTTAGCGTGGGCTAAGGAACACATGTCCTGGACAACAAAATGGACTTCTCTGATATTTTCCGATGAAATAAATTTAACTTAGACGCTCCAGACAAATATCAGCACTACTGGCATTCTCTGGGGAATGAAGACGAATACTATTCAACTTGACAAATGGGAGGAGGGAATTTAATAGTTTGGTTGGATTTTGGATACGGAAGGACAAGTCTGGTTGTGTTCTTAAATGGTAGGCAAAAACACATACTAACTACATTCAAGTGCTGAACTCTGAGCTTCTTCCTTAAGGCTCTGACTTGGGGGGTAAAATGTGGAAGTTTCAGCAAGACGGAGCTTCCATTCACACCGTGATTGGATTCAAACGTTGGTTTCTAACAATTAATGCGGATGTTTTACCATGGCCAGCCAAAAGTCATGACTTTAATATAGTGGAAAACATCTGGCCAATGCTAGTTCGTCAAGCTTATGATGGTGGAAGACAATTTGTTTCGCTAACTCAGCTTCGAGAAGCATTGAATGACTCCTGAGACAATTTCGTCAAACAGAAGTTCAGTCTCTATATAATTCATTTCCAAACAGAATATTTGAAGTTATTAAAGCCTATTATTTCATTCATCATAATGCTGCCCTTCTACTTTTTTTACAAAGTTTCAAAAAAAAGAAACTATTTTTTGTTGCCATTAATATTTTATGTTTGAATATCATATATATATATATATATATATATATATATATATATATATATATATATATATATATATATATATATATATATATATATATATATATATATATATATATATGTATGTATATATATATATATATGTATGTATGTATGTATATATATATATGTATGTATATATATATGTATGTATGTATGTATATATGTATGTATGTATGTATATATATATATATGTGTGTGTGTATATATATATATTCTTGACATTTGAATTCAGATTCTCTATAACAGCATGTGGTACCAAATAAATATCGGAAATTTACTTCTTTGAAAACATGTTTCCACATTTTCCCGTTAAATTTTGTGTTGCTTTCTGTTACTGACTTAAAATAAAAGAATTATGACTTTTTTAATATGATTTCAAAGTTTGAAACCATTAAAAATATTGTAATATTTGAACCCTTTATATCGATATTTACATTTTATAACTAAAATACTCAAAATAAAGCTATATATAAACATTATTACAAAAGGTAATGCATACAGCAATTTAATTTGTGATTTATTGGGTGAAATAATTTAATTATAAATGAAGTGTGTGAATGTGTGTTTTATATTTTTCTAATAAAACGCGTAAAATCAATCATTATTATAAAGCAGAAATTAAGACAGATTTTGGAAACAAAAATTTAATTGTTATAAATACAGTAAATACCCGATTATCAAGAGAAATGTGTGTGTGTGTGTGTGTGTGTGTGTGTGTGTGTGTGTGTGTGTGTGTGTGTGTGTGTGTGTGTGTGTGTGTGTGTGTGTGTGTGTGTGTGTGTGTGTGTGTGTGTGTGTGTGTGTGTGTGTGTGATCAGCAGAATTGAGTATCATTGATATGGTAATTTTTTTTTTTTAAGGATAATTTAAAAAATTAATTAAAGGAAAACAACTCAATTTTGTGATGTTTCAGCAAATGAAATATAACTACGACGTATTTAACGTTTTATTATTTTTGTGTGAACTAATTTCTACTAGTTTATGTGGATCACACACACACCCACACAATTACTAGTTTAAAACTTAAATAACTTCAAAAAACGGAAAACAATTAGTTAAAAGTTATTTTAAAGTTAAGCATCTCGAGATTTCTCCAAATGAATTTTCTCAACTAAAGGAATCGTAGAAGAGGAAAAAGTACGAGTATAAAAATTTTCTCATCTATTTTGAATAGTAATAACTATTCGTTTTATTTTGTCAAATAAATATTACTCGTAATACTCGTACAATAATTTACTCTATAATCCTGAACAAACACGTGAACTGATAAATTAGAAACATTGTAACTTTTCCAGTTAATATTCTGCACTGAAAAATAATGGCTTGTTTATTGTAAGATAAATTCCATTTGATGCATATTTTTTATGATTCTAAAAATATGCATAAAGGTTTTATATTTTGATGTTTTGTGATAAGTTCAATAACTTATGTTTTTATTAAAAAATTATTGAATAAAGAATTTATAAATTTCGTAAGTTATTTTAAATAAATTCTATTTAAAAAAGCAGGAAAATTCAAAGTGATTAATAAGTTATTGAATTTATTACATTTTTCAATTTCTAAAAATATTTAAATATCAGAAAATTAAAACATAAAGTTTATAATTTCCATGAAAATGCATTGTAAATATACATTATATGAATTTTAAAACATTTATTCTTCCCAAAATTGCAAACCATGAAGTTAATTTAACTTTCGAAAAATCAAACAGACATTTCATACAATATTATTTGTTGACCAATGCAATTTTGTTTTTATTATGATATTATTTGCATTACAATAGATGAAAAAATTTCCTTTTTACTTAATCATTTATACTGAAACAATCAAACATTTTGCCACATTTTATATCAATAATCTATTCTCATATCATCTCTCTGCTTCTGTGCACTATATCTCGCTTGGTGTTAAAGTTCTGGCTCATTGCAACTTTGTGATTGACTTTTTCTTCTTATCTAGCTTAGTTTTCAAAACAAGACTGCTCTCTCTGTCTCTCTCTTTACAAAACTAAAAACTAGAATTTTACACTTAAAAACTCTACAAGCTATTTTGTCTTGTGTCACATATTCATTTTATTATCTATCAATCCATTTTATTTGACTATAACTATTGGCATTCCAAAATTAATGAAGTGTGATGGAACTTTATTGAACATAATGTACTCTAAGAATGATTTATTACGGTTTTATAAAGTTCATGCAGCTGTTTCTAGCATCTTTATCTATTTTTTTTTTTAAGTTTTTAAGTTGTTTTTTGTAAGTGAATTAAGTTTTTACTTCTATTTTGAAGTATCTTTTGTCTTCAAAGAAATGTAGATTCCTAGAAAATTTTAAACTCGAATATAGAATATTCTTGTGAATAGAATGTTGAGGAATGTTTCAGCACCTCTCTTTAAAAATAAAATAATTTCATAATACTGATTGTTTTCAAATAAATTAGTTAAAATAAGTCATGATTGCAGAATCTCTTTTCTTATTTTGTTTTCTCAGAAATATGCATCTAAAGTAAATTGAGAAGGGTAGAACGTAGGAGAATAAGACAAAGCAACTAACATAATATTTAAACAAAATTATTGATAGTCTTTCAGCTAAATGTTTAATATTTATTATTATTTGAGATAGTAAATATTTAAGGTAATGGCATTTGCTTTATGGAATAAATGTAAATTAGGCCAAAAGTTAATTATACTCGAAATATTTCATTACTAATGAGATACTGAAAAAAAATTAGTTATCTTATTTAAAAATAAATGAAGCTATTATAATTTACTCAAAGAATTCATTTTAAAAATCTTGCTAAAAAAAAACTAAAGGAAAAACATAATTAGGTATTTTCCTAAATATAGTAATTTTATGTTTTATAAATTTATTTTATAATGCATATAAGAATTAAAAATATCAATTTATCTTCATGTTAAACATTTTTTTCGTTGTTTTAATATTAAGTAATATTTCATGTATACACATTTGAATGAAAAAACATAATTTCTGTTCAAAAATTTTTTATTTCTTCAATAGTATTTTATTTTGTAATTGTTTTAATGTTCGTTATATTTCCTATTTTTATGATATTATATTGAGTTTAATTAGTTTAATCATGCGAAATGGATTAAAGATTGAATTTTATTAATTTTTCATTTGGAAAATAAAAAGCTAGGAAGTTTCAAGAAAAAAATTAAGTTTTTTATTGAAAAGGAAAAATGTAATTTAATTTTTATTTCGTCTTCTATGCCATACATTATTTATTTATGCTTTCAATTTTGAATGTTAATAACATAAACGCAGAAATAATTTTTTATAGTGCTTGCTTTTTATTTTTACAATCTTTTATATAATCAAATATAACAATTAATTTTTTAAAATATATTATTATGAATTCCGTACTATTCAGTAAGTAAATAACCCTAGTAATATTTTCTGTCGTTAGATGGCAGCATTAAGCATCAGAAAGCTTTTTTTTTTTTTTCGTTTTATTTTATTCTCAATATTCTTGTTCTCCTATTTCTCTTACGAAATAAATATATTCCTCAAATTGCTTTTAAAAATGTTATAAAATATCAAAACACGATTTTAATTTTTTAATTACAATTTCTTAGGTAAAATGTTGGAATTCAAAAACATTTTTTTCCATTATAAATAGCTATAAAAATCTTTTAACAAAATATACTTTCTGACTCATTTCTTTAAAATATTATAAAATAAAGGAAATTATCATTATAATTTAGTTCATTATTTTTGAATAATTCGTCATATGATTCATAATGGAAATACGTAATTTTACACAAGAAATTCTGAAATGCGTAAATTAAATGAACAATAAATAAGTTTATACAGATTCAACCTAACAAACGAAATACAATAGTTTTATTTAGTTAAGCCACTGTTATCGGAGATGTTACAGCCTTAAGGTTGAATGTACTTATTAGTTTTTTTTTTTTTTTTTTCTTTGCATATATCTACCAATTTTTATTTTAAAATCAATAATCTTCTGCAGTGCATTTCACATCTTTAAAGTATTATTAGAGTTATTATACATAGTTATTTTATTTTTGTTCTTTCATAAAATCAGTTTTTAAATAAAATGTAATACTTGGCAACAAATAAGTAGTGGTTTAAAATCATTATAAATATAAAAAAAATATTTTATTAAAATCATTAAAGGAAATCTTCATAATTCTCCTCTTAATATAATAAAGCTTTATTTTTTAGTTTTATTTTTAAAATATCGATTATGTAGTAAAACTCAAATGAAAAAGTGAACTTGCCATCTAATATTTCAAAGAAATTGTACATCAGAATAAAATATTAATTTTTAACTGTTAAAAGTAAAAAATATAATTTAAAAATTATAAAAATGCATATTTCTTATCTTGATGCAAAAAAATTATTTTAATTCTATCTTTAGGTGTAAAACATACCAAATGTCATTCAATAATGTTTTTCGATTATAAATAAAATGAAATCTTCATTGAAATTTAAAATTATTTCGTTTAATAATTCTCAAGCAATTGTTATACTCAATATCTTGAAATCAACTAACTGGTTAATCTTTCACCATACGGAATTGTATAATATAAAAATTGTATGATTTTTTTTTTCATGCTCATAAACTGATTTTTAACATTTTAAGGAAATCTGTTTATAAACGAAGAAGCGCATAAGATTCCGCATGGTTAAGTAATTTCTGGAAACAAACATTCGTACAAAATATTTCGCAAAGTTTAAATAATGTTCTTAATTAAACATCTCACAATATTTTATAAATAATTCAACCATATAAATGAATTACGCATAGATAAATCGTTGCGAACAATAAAAAGATAAGTATGTATTCGATTTATTTTGCTGATAAGAAACTTGTAGTTTATTATTTTTAAGAAATTGTTTCATTTTTGTTATCAAGAAAGGCGTTCTTAATTTCGTAGGGGTCTGCCGATAAGTATAGAAATAAAAAATTCAAACCAAAAATCAAATTAATATTAAAGTTCATAACTGTGACTTAATGACTAAAAATTTAATGTCCTTTCTTTTAAGCAAATTTATCTTCAACACAAATATGACTTTAAATTTTAGAGAATTAGAGTTTTAGAAAATTAAGTGAATTTTTTAGAAATTAATTACTTTTAGTGAGATAAAAACTATCTTAAACAAAAAAATACAAATTTTGAATTTTTTTTATATCTTTTAAGATTGCAATTATGTCACACATGCAATTATACATGCAACTGTGTCACACATTTATAGTAAATTTCATCAAGAATTTTGTTACATTTGGCACTAAAATAAAAAGAATGTTCATTTGTTAAAAATGTTTCTTCACTCGCTGTTAAAATTGTGTATAGTTTCCTTTTTTTATTCATAGTACTAAAAAGCATGAGGAATTTTTTAGAAGGAAAAAAATGATAAATACATATTGACATATAGACAAAATAAATTTATTTTATTTATTTTTTATTTATTTTTATTTATTTATTTATTTTTAATTTTGGAATTTTTTTCCAGAAATTTTTTTGTGTTATGGAAAAAATTGAATAAAGGATTAAATAATTAATGTATTATTAAAGTAACACAAAAATATGTAGTTAAATTTAGAATTTAAATATGTCAAAAAATTACACATGTAAGCTTTTAAAAAAATTAATTTATTCAAAGATATATGCTTTTAAGTTAAACTCTTAAAATATTGCATAATTTTTTTTACTGAAATACATCGCCATAAAAAGTTTTTGACTATAACACAAGGCATCTTTAGGTCTTAAAAAATTTATTATTGTCAGATGGCTGTGGTATGTTAGTATTTCAATTGTCTATTAATCTAATCATAGCTGCTAAACACAAAAAAATGAAAATAATATATTGCAGGCATCTGACAATAAAAATAAAAATCTATTATTGTCAGGTGGTAGCGATGTATTATTTTGGTTATCTACTTCTCTATATCATAGCTGATAAGCTATGATATAGAGATCCATGATCGTTCCATGAACTTCAACTGTGATCAAGATATGAAGTTGGAACATGATCTAGAACAGGGGTAGGCAAACTTTTTGACCACATGGACCAGTAAATTAATCATTTAAACCTCACGGACCACTAAAAGGTTTTTTGTTAAGCGTTAAATATATTTATAAAAAAATTGCCACTCTTGGTACTTTGAGAAAAAAACCTCGTTGATGGCACCAGATCAACGAGCAGTTTGCTGTATCTCCAGGATATAGCAGACTGCTCTTTCACGTTTATTCAGTGGCCACATTAGGTCCCTTTCTTTTCAACACTGCCAGAAAGTTTTACTGGAGTGTCACTGGTGCAAGGCTGATGTGGACTCCCGAGACATGTTCTTGAATGTTTGAATTTTACTGTGAACGAGGTTTTGGAGAATCATTTTTTCCTTAGACTTTTTGATGATTTTTGGTTTTGTGAAGATGGTTTAGATTAGCTACACCATCTGAGTTGCAACAAATAAGCAAATTGTGATCTAAGCATTAAATGTACCTAGTTAGTGAAAAGAAACTGTTAATTTATATGTCCATATTAATTTTATTAATTTCTATTTATATTATTAATAATTAATAGAACTAATAGCAATAAATAATTTGGAAAGCTTCATTAATAAAACATAATAGACTAAACAAAATAAACAAAAATTCTAAAAACAACATAATTAAAAGATTGTTTAAGTATATCAAACTTTTAGTATTATGCTGACTGCTTATGTGATGGCAGCTTCTGCTCACTTGAAATAAGATCCCAAAAAATGTGGCAAAATGTCATTAAAATTATAAATATCAACCCAATAAATATCAAATAAAATAAAATGTACTTGATGTTGAGATTCAAGATCATATCTGTCTTAAAAAACAATTTAAAAAATACCATAAAATCTTCCTTTATAACTCAAACAATATATTGAATATATTTGTTTCCGTAAGCTCACCTTTAAATACTTGAACTGATATATATATATATGCGACATATAGGAGAGGGAAATATTGGAGGAGAACAAAACGAGACGAAATGAATGATTGATTGATTTAGTGAGGTTTACTGATGCTAGGTCCAATATTAGACATTTCTGCATCGTACAGTAATTAAAACTATAGGTTAAAATTCTGTGTTAAAAGACTAGTCAGATATATACAATGGAAGGTATTAAAAGTTCAAGAAAAGGATATGTACAAGATTATTTTGGATAAAAATCTTAAATAGAATTCAAGAAACCTATTGCACGTAAAAATGCAAACAAATTTCTATGTGGTTTAAACCCAATCAAGTCTGGTCAAATTAAATTTGTGATATTAAAAAACACTATGCGTAAATCATTGAAATTAGAACAGACAATTAAATTGTGATGGACTTTATATGGTACATTACACATGTAACAAATTGGAGCACTCCGAGACAAGAATAAGTGCTTGTGTGTAAATCTAGTATGCCCAATACGAAACCGTGTGAGTTTTACATCAATTTTTCGCATCGGAGCAACTGGGAATGGAAGAATGTGGGAGGATATACTATATATAATTTATTTTCTTCTGCAAATCCCATTTTTTTTGCCAGTGGGAGGAAATGAAATCTTTGATAATTTGTCTAATGTCAAAAAATGTTAATATTTTATGCAAAATGTCAGAGGCCTTTTTAGCAGCATTATCTGCAAGTTCATTCCCAGCAGTGCCAACATGACTTGGAATCCAACAAAACAATATGTCAAATTCTTTATTCTTCAATATATTTAAAATATCCAATATTTTCCCAATAATTGGATGACATTTATCATTAAATGGTCTAATTGCATAACCACACTCATGTTATCAGTATCAAAACAGTATTTTCGATGAGAGCTGGATTGTATTATTTCTTTTTAGCACGTTTTATAGCAACAGCTTCAGCTGTATACACAGAATATAATGTATGCAGTTTATAGCTGTAAATTGTATTTCCGACAACAAAACCACGACCAACATAACCACTTGATTTTGAGCCATCTGTATATACAGAGATGTGAGAGGAATAATGAGAATGAATGTATGAAAACATCTGTTGCAAAATAAGGGGAGATATAGCTGATTTATTGTATCCAGTAAAGGGTTTGATTATATTTACAACAGGAATATTCCAAGGTGGAAATCTTAGAGAATCTGTGACTTGAATATGTAAATTGGGGAACTCAGGTGAAGACAGGAATGAATTTGTACGTTCATAAAATGGTAATATGTTTTGTGGCCGTGCATTATATAGCCTTCTTAAAGAGGGACTAATATATCATCGATCTCAAAGGTATTGTGATACTGATAACATTTTAAAATAATAATGAAGAGAGAGTTGCTTACATCTCAAATCAAGAGATAACTGGTTGCAAATTACATAAAGGCTCAGGACAGGAGATGACCAGAATGCCCCAGAACAGATTCGTAAAGCTGAGTGATGAACAGGGTCTAATTTGCGCAAAACTGATGATCCGGCTGATCCATAAACTACGCTACTATAGTCAATTCGAGATAGAATAACTGACTGATACACTCTAAGTAATGCTTTACGATCTGCACCCCAAGAGGTATTAGAGAGAACTTTCAGAATATTTAGTAATTTTTCACATCTTTTGCACAAACCTAAGATATGCGGTATGAAGGTTAACTTTTTATCAAATATAAGCCCAAGAAATTATACCTGATTAACTACGGGAATAGCTGTGATTGATATCTTAATTTCTGGATCAAAATGAGGCCCAGTGTTTCTGCAAAAATGGATAAAATATCTTTTACAAGGAGACAAAGTATGCCTATTTTCATTACACCAAGCAACTAGATTACTGACAGAAGTTTGTAATTGCCGTTCAATCTGTCGCATTTTAGAACATTAGCAAGAAATTTGGAGATCGTCAACATATAATGTTCCATGGACAGATAGTTGCAATACATGAAGAATGTTGCTGATGCAAATTTAAAAACAGTAACACTTAAGACACTTCCCTGAAGAATCCCCTCACATTGGATAAATGTATTAGATAAAACAGATCCTACACGGACATTAAAAAGGCGTGAACTTAAAATACTCTGAATAAAAATGGGTAAATTTCCTCTAAAATTAAAATTATACAAAGTTTGAAGAATTCCATAATGCCATGTCTTATCATAAAATTTTTCTATGTCAAAAAAATATAAACACCAAATGATGTCTCCGTTCAAAGGCATTCCTAATTTGTATTTCTATGTATGCAATATTGTCCAGAGTAGATCATCCTTTCCGGAATCCACTTTCATGAAGTGATATGTACTGATTGTTTTCAATTACATAAACAAGATGGGCATTGACCATACGCCCCAAAGTTTTAGCAAGCCAACTTGTGAAAGCGACTAGACGATAGTTTTGAGGATTAGTTGGATCTGTCCCAGGTTTAAGATTTGGAATAATAATTGCTTTGCTCCAGAGACTGGGATAGACATGTTTATTCCATATTCTGTTGAATAGAAAACGAATTTTTCTTAAAGATTCATGATTAAGATGACAAAGCATCTTATCCAGAGATACAATCTGGTCCCGGATTAGTATTTTTAGTTTGGGACAAGGCTCTTGGCAGTTCCAGCAAAGCGAAATTGCAATTGCATTGATGCATGGCTTTATCATGAAACTTTATAGGTTTCTTTTCAGCTTGCTCTTTGGTTCTGAGAAATTTACGATAACAAGAGGCTGGACTAGATACCCTTTCAAAATTTTCACCTAAAATATTGGCAATATCATATTGAGAAGAACTAGTGTCAGCTCCTGTGCGTAATATTGAGACAGAGAAATCCCGATATAAACCACTGGAAGCTTTACATTTCTTCCATAACTATTTGCTGGAAGTTGATGATGTGATGGAGGAAGCATATCTTATCCACAATTCTTTTTGACTATTTTGCCGTACTCGACGAGCAATAGCTTTAGCTATTTTGAAAGTCATGACGTTTTTATGATAGGGCACCTGCGAAAAACAGTTCACAACTATTTTTGTTTTTTGTATGACACTTGGTCCTCATGGTTCCAATATAGAATTGATGAAGAGCAAATAGCTAAATCTAATGAATAAAAAGTTCTTGATGGTTGATGGAAATAGATTATTTCTGTGGAATTTAGAAGGCAGTTATTGTTATTAGAAATGAACTGTTCAATTATGTTGCCACGAGGATTCATATTATCACTACCCCATAAGGTGTTTGATCATTTAAGTCACCAAGTTAAATAAAGGGTTCAGGTAGTTGTCCAACAAACTGTTTAAATCGCTTTCATGGATGATCACATGGGGAGGTAAGTAAATGCTACAAATAGTAATGAGAGATGTTGAGTGTATGCGTACTGCAATAGCCTGTAATGAAGTATTAAGGGATTGTATAGTTCTAGCAATATTACAAGACTCAAGAATGCATACACCTCCAGAAATTGAATCCTGATTAACATCTTTCCTCGCACAATATCCACGTAATTTTAAACTGTACTGAGGTTTCAAGAATGTTTCTTGGATAGCAAAACAAATTGAATAATGCAGGTTTATAATTGTTTATATACCTTCTATATGAGTGCGAATACCACGACAATTCCAAGAAACGAAGGTTCCCATTAAGTTAATCTGAATGCTCCGGCATTGGAGCACACCATCTGGGATTCATATGAATCTCCATTTAGGAGTGTTTCATCATCTGATGGATCTACGTTCTTTATACTTGTCTTAGAGGCAGTTGAGCTTCTTTTACTCTTTAAATATGATTTATGGGGCCCTTCTTTTGCATTCTTTAATTTTAGGGATCTTTGAGACTTAGATTTTGCAAAAGACAGTGGAGAAATTTCTTTTGGAATAGGTCAGACATTTATATTAGAAATATTTGAGGATATGTTTGGAAAATTTATAAAATCTGTTTGGGTACTACAAGATTTCATGACTTTTTTAATTGCTTGTGAATAGATAATACCTTGATTAGGAGTACGGGATAACACTGTATGCCTAGATTCAGGGTAAGATAAGTTTTGTTTTATTTTCATAGTAATAATTTCCTTTTCTAATATCCAGATTGAGCATGACCGAGAGTAGGAGGGACCACTGCAGTTCACCACTGCAGTTGACACATTTCTCTTGTAATTGACTCTGACTACTGTCATGTCCAACAGACGCACATCGAGCACAAGTCAAATGTCCCCTAAAAGTAGTTTTTGCATGGCCGAATCGCTGATATTTAAAGCAACGTAATGGATTTGCAATGTAGGGGCGAATACTATAATTTATGTGAAAATTTTTAATAGATTGAGGTAGTATAGCAGTAGCAAACGTGAGTATAAGGTGTTTAGTTCTTATAATTTTGCCCTCACTCCTGATTGTAATGCGCTGCAAATGTTGTACATTTTGGTTAACGAGATAATCCAAAATTTCCTACTCTGAAACATTAAATCGAACATCCTCTGAAATTACTCCCAGTGTAGAATTTAACCCCTACTATGAGGAGATACTATAACATCTATATTACCAAGCCATTTTAGTTTTAGGGTGGCTTTGGCCTGCTCAATTGATAAAACTTCAACTAAAAGATCACCCGATTTCCTCTTGCGAACATTTTTGACATTTCCAACTGTACCAATAAGACTGTTATTAATTAAGAAAGGGGAAACGTTATCAAAATTGCCCTCAATTCTTTTAGTAACAAAATATTTCTGATCCTGTATCATTTGTTGCTCCATAGAGAGTAAAGAATTAGAAGTACATTCCATAGAAATAGGTTAATTACTTCAAAGCCTGACTGCAACACCCACCACCGAGCCCAACAAGGGAATGTAGTATAACTGCATCAGTGCTAGCCAGACCTTATACGCTTTCAATATATCTCTGACGTGGCCTACACCCTTATTGAGTCACACAGCAGATATATGATCGCTTGATCCATGGAAGCCGATTGGCATGCTGAGGACCACAGCACACCTCCCGTTTACCTGAATCAGAGGCCAAAGTAACGTGTTGGTCTCTGAGAGCCTCAGTCACCAGGATCTTCCTTCTTAGGGACACGGGTCTCCACGCACAGCAAATACGCGGTTGATTTAGTCCCCAATAGAAGCTTATAGCAACAGGGCGGCAATAGCTACTCAATGGGAGCCCTCAACTCCTTACAAGGCAATCACAATGAGGGAGAAAAGAAAGAAAAAGCAGAAGAGGAGAGAGAAAAAGAAAGAAAAGGACAGTTCACTAGGGTATCTCGGGATTGTGACATCCATGTTTACCTAAAGAAGGTAAACCCCCTGAGGGGAGACGAAATGAAATATGTTTCTAAAACAGTGCAGCTACATCAGTACAATTTATTTACTGTGGCGTTATTCTATAAAATTAGCATTTTTGTAAATTTTCACCCATTATTTTGAATTGAATTCTGTTTCAATGCATCCTAAAACAAAACTTAATATGATCAAGAAGTACATCTCACAATTTTCTCGGGACCAGCCGACTCAAAACTTTGGTGACCGCTGATTTGGAAGCCTTTTCTCCATGTCTCACCAGTGGAGGCAAAATATACTCTAATGAGCTTCTAACGTGCATAAGTCTTCTTAATATGACGGTCTTTTGCCATGTCACATATCAAACTTGCTACTTCTCAGTCACAATAACGACGATTTATAACCGACGGAGCTATAATTATATTTATCACAGTAATGACGGAGCTATAGCTTTCTCACGCTATGTCTTATCTACAAAAATTTAGCAATTACATCATTATGTAAACAGGAAAAAGCTTTCTTCTTACAGAAAAATCTGCAAATTTTTAGAAAATAAAGCCAAATAATATCTTTGAAATAATTATATCAGGTGTATGCATATCAAATGAGACGATTGCTAGCAGATGTCGTCATGATATATGTAAACATTACGAAACCATGACACCTGATTTTTTTTTATAGTGTGACCTTTGATACTCACGTGCATTGTGTTCTTTTACTGTGTTGAAAATGTCGAATTTTATGCCATCCGACTACGATTTCTGAACAACGTTAATTTTTTATAACCATCTGAAGAAAAATGCTACCGAATCACAATAAATGCTTTAGATGCATACGGTAGCAATACTCTGAGCCTTGCGCAGTGCTGCATGTGTTTGAAAACTTTCAAAATAGTGATTTCGATGTGAGAAACGAGAAGCGTGGCACACCAGCAAAAAAAATTTGAAGATACTGAACTGCAAGCACTACTTGTTGAAGATGATGGCCAAACTCAAGAACATTTTGCAGAACAATTGAATGTTGACCAGTGCACTGTTTCCCGTCGTCTCAAAGCAATGGGGAAGATAATAAACGTCGGTAGATGTGTACCACAAGAGTTAAACGGACCATCAGCTGTAAAACCGAAAAATCGTGTGCGAAATGTTGCTTGCCCTCTACAAACGCAAGTCATATCTCCATCGTATTGTGACTGGCGATGAAAAATGGATTTATTTTGAGAATCCCAAGCGTAATCGAACATATGTTGACTCCGGACAGCTGTCTAAATCGACCGCAATATCGAATCACTTCATCTGCTAGATAATGCTGTATGTTTTCTGTGACCAGGAGAGACCAATCTATTATGAAGTTCTCAAACCCGGCGATACCATTAGTACTAATCGCTACAAGCAACAATTACTTGATCTGAACAATGCTATACTCGAAAAACGCAAGCAATACCAGTAGCGGCATGAAGTGATTTTCCTTGATGAAAACGCACCTAGTTACCGTGCTAAACCGATCAAGGACATCGTTAAGGTGCTCGGTTGGGAGCCCTTAGTGCATGCGGCTTATTCGCCAGACTTGGCTCTTTCCCATTACCACCTATTTGCATCAATGGTACACACATTGGCTGACCAGCGCTTCACTTCTTACGAAAATGTCAAATCTTGACATGATGACTTTCTGTTTAGCTTCAAAAGACTAATGATTTTTGGCTTGCTATTCACAAATTGCCTGAAAGATAAGGAAAATGTATAGCTAGCGATGGATATTATTTCAAATAAAAAATATTAACAGTTTTTGCAAATTTATTGTTTTTTTTGGAACAATTGTTTTATTTTATTTGCATACACCTGGCATTTTAATTGTTAGTTTTTTAATTTTCTTAAGTTACTTCTGAAGTGTACTGTATGCTTATTGATTTGTGAAATCATTTCTTCTCTTGGTGTGAAAACTTGTATTTTTACTTGAAAATAGAGTGATAATTAAAAATTACCTTCTAAAATGTATTAAATATCATAATAATTTTCTTAAAAAAGTTACAAAATAATAAAATAACGCATTAACACGTGCATAATGAATAATAATATAAGCACAATGAATAAGTTTTTTCATTCTAAGAAATCATTTACATTTTTTTATGCGATACGCTCAGTGAACAATAAATGGAGTGGAGCTCGTAAGCCTTAAATGATATTTTCCCTCACGCTGTATACAGACCACTGGAGCGACAGTTGTTTTCAATCGTAAACAACTGAAGCATGACATTTGATTTTGTTATTTCGGTTTTCTATTTTTAAATGCCAATTAATTGTGAATACCTCTCTCTTTCCCTCTGTCTGTTTGTCTCTCTTAGTGGCACGGCAGCCCATATGCGAGCCAAGCCCTGCAGTGCCCGTAGCTGTTTTCATGACCAAAGGCCAAGCATAAGACAAAGTTAGGTTTTCAGTCTAATGTAAAATCCCCAGTGTTTAGTTCCCAATATTAATAATGAAATTTTGTTTGTTAGTGTACAAAATCAGATTAGGATCAATGCCATTTTATCAATTTAAATTAAATTTGATACGAATATAAAGTGAGACATAAGAAAATTTTAATTTATTATAATAACTTGAAACACACTTCGAATTATTTATGCCAAACGTGCTTATTCATAAAAACTTCAACAAAACGCAGGTAATTAACTAAAATTTCTTTTTAATTTTAATAGATAATCTTATAAGTTAAAATTATCTTTATCTCAGTCAGATAATTTTAACCTAATAAGTTAAAATTATCTGACTGAGATAAAGCATTTTTAAATATGCATTTCATATATCTTCACAAGATAAAGCATTTAAATATGCATTTCGTACACTGCATATTTACAAGTAATGGGTATATTTATGTATCACACAAGACCGAAAACTATTCTCATGAAACTATCAAACACCGAATCTCAGTTTCATCATGGCCTTGTGCAAAGCACCTTTGTTCTGTGCGAAAGATCACGGGTTTAATCCCAATCCTTATTGAACAACAGGAGGTAATTCTGCTTCTGGGTGTAAGGATGGGTGCTTGGATTTTTTCAGGTTTTTTCCCTTGAGAGTCATTTTCTAATGGAAGATTTTCAGGAAGGCGACTTATGCGGTGGACATTAAAATAACCTGTAATTTGACTGTTCTATGCTGCATCAAAACACCAATACTGAGACATCAGCAAACAAAAATCATAAAGGAGAACCTGCATCTCCAGTCGCTACTGAGGAGCTTTGATCAAACTCAGAATCTTTCACACTGGTAATAATAAACTACAAATATGTATCTTTTTTAAGAGGATGTATTCCTTGCCTTTTGTTCTACAAAACTATCTACAACTTATTCAACAGGAAAAAATACTTCATCTAACTAATAGAAATCATTAATTAGTTATTTGCATATGGTGTATTATTATTAAGAACATCTTTATGCAAAAAAATATGAACCTACCTGAGTTTATAATTTCTGTGACTATTTCTAATGTCTTTGATGTGTCTGGGAAGAAATTTCCTCAGAAAAAAATTACAGATAATATTTATTCGCAGTTCGAAAAAAAGGGAGTACCACTTGATATCTTGATCCTGGTTTAGATACTTAGATGTATTAAAATCTAAGAATCTTAACTTAGATTCATTTAACGTATCGTTGCAGTAATGGCTCCTTTGATCCCTAAAAATTTCACTAATTTTAAAATCCTAGTAATAAAATCCATCCTATGATGTTTCATTGGTTAATGATTTTATTTGTTTTATAAAAATGCTTTCAAAATTGTAAATCGTAATACACCATCCTGCATCTTATAACGTTCAAGTGACTTCATAAAATTTGGTATTTGAGCTAAACGTGAGATACTCTCAAGGAATTTCAAGATTTAATTTTTGATAAGATATTTTAAGTGTTTTTTTTTTCCCTTGTGTCAGCTAGGCTGACAATATGGGGTGCGCTGCTCCAGTTTTTCATAATGGACCATATTTGGTGTGGAGTCCGACTGCTTCAGTACGCACATGCAATAGGGAAGGCAACCATTCACACTTCATTCATACACAGAAAGAACAAAGGCAGGATAGATAGAGAGAGAAAAGGTACATCCATGCCCGAATTGGGATTCGAACCCAGTACCTCCCTATCCGCAGTCGACCACTAGACAGGGAGGTCGGCTTTAAGTGGTTTACGCAAAAATAAAAGATATTAAAAACAGAAAACACCGAAATGAAATTCCTGTCATTTGTTCTGTTACTCAACCCTATCTCTTCAGTGGTTCTAAACATTTATGAAAATATTGGTTTTATAATAATTTAATGTCCATATACGTAACATTTACTCTGAATTTAAAAGAAAACATTAACTCTGAATTTAAAAGAAAACATTAACTCTGAATTTAAAAGAAAACATTAACTCTGAATTTTTAACAATAATTTACCATCAAATCTGAATTAAAAGAATTTGGGTTATTTACTCGAGTCAAAGAACAATTGATTCTAATTTGAGTTTGTATTATGGGTTATATTTTCTAAATGAAATAATTTATTTCAAGATTATTGGCTACGCTAATTATTTTTTTACTTCAAACCGAAATTCCCTTTGCATCAACTACTTTTCTTAAAGTAAATTTTTAGTATATTTCTTTCGAAATGAATTGTAATAAACTATGTGTGTGTGTTAAAATTTTTAAAAAAAATTAATAACCGAAACTTTAGAATAAAATGGAAAAACAGTTGTTTCTTAAATTACTTGCAAAATATGAAAATTGATCTTAGAATATTGTAATTTATGATTTACATGTAATTTTAAATTTTTGCGTCATTGGTGTAAATAATATTCAACTTTAATTTTGAGCCCCGGCAAATATGGTACTTGAAACAAGGTATTTTAATTACAAATCTGTATTGTTTTTAAAATGTAATTTTTTTTCCTGAAAGTTTCCTTTTCGTAAAAATTTATTTTGTTTTAAAAATTAATCAATGATTTCAAAATTGTTTTGTGGAATATAAAGTAATTATAATTACAAAAATTAAAATTATCTATATTTTAGAATTTAAATTAGTATATATTTTTTATGATTATTAATTCTTTAAATTTGATATATTCTAATAAAATAGACCAAAGTATCTTCTAATATAACTCATTTATTCTTCAGATAGTGTTATGAATAATACCCATGCATATTTTCCATACAATAATTTCATATTGAACAATATTATTTTACCATGTCTACTGACAATTATATTATAAAAATATGTTAAAGAACTAGAGATTTATTTGGATTTTTTAAGAACAATAAATCAATAGGACATCAAGATTTAAGAAAATCTCTCAACATTTTAAAATAGTCATTTCTAAAAAAGGTCAGTTTTATACTAGCGTATAAATATAATTTTATTTTCAAAATCGATAATCAAATTGAATGGAAAGTTCTTCAATATTGATAATTAATGTTGCATAGTAAATAAAATTTGCAATAATAATGAAAAATTTCTTCTAATTATGAAAACCTTACCTATTTTTACAAGTCTTAAGACAATTTTAAATCACTGGAGCAATGTGCTATACTGAGAATCAAATGGGGTTAAAATGTGAAATATTTAATTTTAGCTCTAAACTTATTTCTTAATACGTTATTTTAATTATTTTATTGGCGTGAAAATTTAAAACTCGATAGATAATTCAGTTTGATCATTTGAATAAAATTTGTATTTACAATAATAAAACTCAAATTGTTTTTAGCCATTTTAACATTAATTGATGTACTAAAAGAGATTTAAATAATAATATAAAATCGTATCACAATAAAACGTAATTAAAAAGGAATATGGCAAACTTGTATAATTTTAAATTCAAAACCAATTTTAAAATGTATTTTGTATGTAATTATTTTGAAAGAAATTGGTAAACTTTTTGAGCTAACGCGATTTCGCAATTTGAATAAAATTTGCATTAATAACGTTAACCAAGTAAGTCCACGTGCTATTTTTACATAAATCAATGTCTCAACAGAACTCTCAATCAACAGACCATATAAATCAAATCACACAAGCTAGTACGCTTGAATAATCGAATAAAGATTTTGTGTCTTTTAATCCTTAATATAAGAAGACCTTGCATCGTCCCCTGTGTGAAAAAGAAAGTCCTTGGAATAACGGCGGTTTTCAATGAATATTCATTTTATAAAGAGTTACAACATACCTCTCTCAATAAATAGGCTTTGTCCGTATTTTTCTGATTCTATCTTCCAATAAAGAGAGCTAAGTCTATACTGTGACCAACAATGAATTACCTCTTTGGAATCATTGTTTCAACTACTGCCTTAGTGGCGAATGTAGCATCGCAGCCCCATCTGGTGACGATGCAGAAAAAAGAACTAATGGAAATTATCAACTGCGTTAATGATTGTAAGTATGGATTATTAAATATTGTTCATTTATTTTGCTTAAATTTTGTTGGCAGCCGAATTTTATATGTAATTCTTTTTTATGTAACTTTCTATTAGTATAGAATACAGAGGCATTTTTAAATTAATTTAAAATTTCTCTGTTTGGTTCTTGTTTTCTTTTTTAAAAAATTTACTTTCAATATCAATTTTTTAATCTATTGATATCGTACTTCTTTTTCAGCTTGGCTCCTTAAAAACTAGTTTTTGTAAGAATATTTCTTTTTTACTGGAAGTTTTACTCAAAACTCTACTACTCTTGCATGAAAAAGAATCATTGATTTAAAAGTTATTGCATGAATTAATTATAATTATTAAAAAAATATTACAATGTTTTGCGATTGAAATTAATGTGTAAATATCTGATGTATTTTAATTATTATAATAAAAACAGGTTATATTCTATCATGAGACAATTTAATTATTCTACAATAATGCTAAATGTAATATGTGTACAAATTTTCAAATTAGCCGTACCATTATTATTACCTAACTTATATTCAGTTTTTTAGTATAAAAATAATTTTAAGTATATAAACGTCATGCAATTCAATCATTTTCCTCTTTTTTTCAAAATGTTTGCTCAAACAAATTAACTAAGAATAGTTTTCGTCAAACAAAAACTGTATTCTCCTTTAATTACTTTCCTATTTTTTATTACAAATGGCAAACAATATAGATTTAATTTAAGAACAATTAATTTTTGTAATTTCATAAACTTACTTCTTGAAATTATAATATTAGAAAAAGTCTGTTCCACATTATTTATTGAGATTTTTAACAGTTATTTTAGGGAAACACATAAAAATTGCAATTAACTTTATATTTGAAAAACGTTTCAAGATTAGTTTTAAATTAAAGTGCAATTGTAAAATGGTCTTATAAGTTAAATATTTATAACTTAAACAAATATTTCACTAATTTTAAAAAATAAGCTAAATCATTATTTTCTAAGCAACATTTGCAAAGTAATTCAGATAAAAAATAATTAATAATAAAATAATAAATAAACAATCAACCAATTTATTTATGAATTATAAAAAATATTGATACATAAATAATAAACAAAACCAACTTTTTGTTTTTCTGTTTCATAAATTGCTAATCTTTCTACAGAAAAGTTTCAATAAACTTCGCCAACACAGTGATACCTATGTTGTTTAAAAAATCTTATAGTTTAAAGAATGTAACTTTTCTTAAGTATTTGCTATTTTTTCGTTATATTCCCTGCCACAATTCATGTATTTTATTTTTAACTATGCATCTGTTAACTTTCCAAAATACTATATTATAATAAATATAAGCATTAAAATCTTGATAGGTTTAAATACTAATTTCATTTTTTATTATTAAACTGTTTACTTAATAATTTCTTCTATTAAAATGGTGTTGATACCTTCCTTAGTTATAAAAAGTTTCATTATATTTTCATCTCATTTTGGAAAGAGTTATTTATTTAACTTACTTTACAAATATCTTAGGTCACCTCAACGAAGGAAATTCCGTAATATTTATCACAAATTTTTATAATTGTAAAACATTAGAACACACATGTGAAAATCGAGCAAACAAATTTTGATGTTCGTGAATATTATTAAAATTATTTTAGTAAAGTACTAAGAAACACATAAAATGTATTGAAAAAGTAATACAAAAACACGAACGTTAAAATAAAAATAAAAAATTAAAAAATAAAACTAAAACAATTCTACAGTTACATCAGAATACTTATGTGAACTAAATTTAATGATAAATGATAGTGAGTAAAACAATAATGTTCTAGCTCATTATTATATCTAATTAATGATAAATAAAATTCAAAAATAATGTTAAATAATAATGTTTTAGCTCATTATTATTTATCATTAATTTTCAATCAACCTCAATTCAAAATAATGACAATTAATGATCAGATATTGAATAAAATTTCATTAATTTACAAAGGAAATTTTAAAATTTCGGCAAAATATTGACACGTAATATATAAATATATAAATTATAATGATTTTACATTATAATTTTATCATATGAATATGACTTGATCATAATTCATTATGTAAAACACAGTATTCATAAAGGGTTATCAGCTGTTTTTATCATTTTATCAAATTTCTTAGATCTTCATTTGATTAATTTTCTTGGTAGATAATATTTCGTTTAGAAACATTAGCATTAATTTCCGAAAAATATTCATTACTAATTATAAACTGGTTATCTTTTTATTTTATAGCAAAAGACCCTACGCTTTGTGCAAGATTCACTCAGTGCGAAGCAAGGTTGCCATCGGTGGTGAGATAAATATATTTTTCATTTAACAAGCTTGAGCGGAAGCAGTATTGCATTTAATGTCATGTATTGATAAATACAAATTTTCATTTGAAACTTAGATGTTATTTATAATAGAAAATGAAATTTCATGAGCTATCACATACTTCATATGATTTGAAATAATTTCCTTATTCACACCATATGTTAAGTATTTAATTTACTGATGAAACCTTTTTTTTCTGGTTTATATCAAAACAAAAATTTTGCTATCGTATTTGTAAAGTAATTCAAATATGTAAAATTGCTTTTTTTATAATATCGATATCCGAAAAGGTTTCTCATTATTATTTTGCATTAATCTCTCATTTTACCTGTGGAGTATAATTTGACCAGGACTTTTAATTACAAACAACGAGGTAGCGGTCGAACCTATAAATTGTTGCACTGAAAAACAAAGAGTTATCTATTCAATTTCAAACTGGGGTTGGATTAACCAATTTTAAACTAGGCTACTTGTCTTGTTAACCTAAAATATAATTTAAGAATTCGATGCTCAAAATGTAATGGAAACTAAACTTTTAATATATATAGGGAATTCAAAATTATTCTATATTCTCATCAAAGGAAAAGCTTATTTATGAAAAAGTTAAAAATATGTTTTGTTTTCGAAAATAGGAAACGAACATAGAAATAGAAGTACAGTGAAAATGAAATTTTTAAATTCTAAGGAACTTTATTTTACTGTATTTGTAAAGAATAATATTTAAAGAATTATGCAACGGGAGGTAAAATTCTGGATAACATAATAAATAGATTTTTTTTTTTTATAAATAAATTCGATGTCTTTAAAAAGCATTTCTCAGAAATATCATAAAATTTAAATTAAGTCTAAATTAATGTGTTCAGAGAATTGGAAATAGTTTTTAAGAAATATCTGCATCATTGTAACTGAAGATGACAGATGAAAAAAGACGCAGCACTTTTTTTATTGTTTGTAGTGAAAGAAAAAATGAAAGCAAAAACGTATTTTTATTTTTTATGAGAAGAGTAAACAGCTGCATGGAACAGACGCATTGTCGTCTAACTGCCAAAGTCCATGGCAAAGAAACTCATTTGCTCTAATACGAACTTTAGAGAAATACTTTAGGTGTTAAAATGTCAACACCTCAAATTCGCAATTGTCAGGCAATTTTAATAAAAAATTATCTTAAAAGCAAAAAAAAAAAAAAAAAAAAATAGTAACAATATTTTTATATTATTATTTATGGGTAATCATAACTCGCTATGGATAATTGTTTACCAATTTATAATAGCTACTTATAAAGATTTTGCAATGGATATTATGAAAATTATCGAGTGAAAGATGTTACAAATATTTTTTTATGTTTATACACTGTCTACCAATAAGTATTTTGACACCTATACAAATGACGATATCAGTAGTCCTGAGGTACGTCACGGCCTCCATTGGTATATATCGTGTAGGACACATCATCGGCATTAGTCGCATGCAAGATGCCATGCAGTTTGGAACTCTCTGATTTCGAAAAAGGTGCAAATAGCGGGTATCACAAATGTGGCCGATCCTTAAGGGACATATCTAGCGATCTTAAGTGCTCAAAATTGACAGTGGCCTATGTGATTAAGAAGTGGAAGGTGAGCGGTGATTTTCGGATTGTGCCCCGAGTCGGCAGACCAACGAAACTATGAGATAGAAACAGTCGAGTGCTGTCCAGAGAAATCCGGAAAAACCACACCCAACCGATGGCCCTCATCCACGAGGAATTTCAACAATCATCCGGAAGTATTGTTTCAATAAATACCATCCGTAAGGAAGCACATCTGCTTGGTTTTCATGGTTGTGCTGCTGCCCATAAGCCTTTGATCACAAAGTCCAACCGCGCTGCTCGGTTAATGTGATGCCAAGCACATCGAAATTGGACCGTAGGTCAGTGGAAACGGGTTTTTTGGAGCGACGAATCAAGGTTCATCCTTTACCGTTCGGATGTCAGGGTCTGGGTCTGGCGTCTGCTTTAAAACATCTCCTGCCAGAATGCATTGTGCCAACAGTCAAGTTCGGCCGAGGTGGAATTATGGTCTGGGAGTGTTTCTCCTGGTTTGGTCCCTATTCATGGTAAGCTCAACGATGATGCCTACTGCACCATTTAGGATAATAATGGTGTTCCTACGTTGTGGCAGTTTTAAAGGGTTGTTACTTTCAAGTCGACAATGCCAGTTGTCATGTTTCGAGGTCGGCCTGGCCAAGGCTTGGTATGGTGTCAATGGAGTTCATCAAATGAACTGCCTGCCCAGAGCCCAGATATGAACCCTCACGAGTACTTCTGGGACGAGTTGGATCTCCAACTTAAGGAATGCACTACCCGTCCAAAATCGGTGAAGGAATTTGTATATCTACTCCAAGCCGAGTGGAAGACAATAACACTAGCTGTAATACAAAGACTTGTGGAAAGTATGTCCATAAATCCTCAATCACCAGGATCCTCCTGGTGATTGAGGATCTCAGAGGGGTAACGTTGTATTTACCTCACGTGGAGGCTCAATCAATTATTGATTTTGATTAAAGTTAGTTTTTCTTTTCTATCACAGGTGTCCAAATATTTACTATTAAACAGTGTATTATAAGAACTTCTAATACGTTACTGCAACTCATGAAAATAAGGAATTTATATATGCTTTATATCATATTATTAATTACTTTACATTATTAATGAATTTTAGGATATATAGTTATTTTTTAACAATTTTGTCATAGTTAAAATGTTGTATGGTATACAACATACTTTTAAATATTTTTTTTACTTCATCATTGGTAATTATAATATATTGTAATCTACTTTGTAATGTACTTAAAAATGAATCATGTACAGTCATTTATTCTTATGCTTTAACATGTTTACAATATTTTCTAATATAAAAAATACAAAAAATGCTGAAATTTAAGTAAAGTAGAATTTTTATAAAAATATTGGGATTTTAAAAATATCTATTAAAATTTCTTATTTGTAATACATAGATACATTTTCTTGCATTTTAATAATAATTGAAAATATTTTTAAAATGTCCTGTTTTGATTTACTTTTTGTATGTTTTTCTAATTCAACAAGCACTAAGTTTCCCTGTAACTTATTTCCTATTCCTCATAATTTGTAAAAAAATTATAATTAATTGACCATTCAACTCCTATCCTTACGTGGTATATATACTCTATCAAATCTGTTTTTGTCTCTGTCTCTACATTCAAACTAGTGTTATTTATACTAACCAATTATATTTAACCTTTATTCCACCTAACCAATTATATTTAACCTTTATTCCACCTAACCAATTATATTTTACCGCCATTGGATAAAATGACGGTTGATTTCAGTTAATGATTACGTACATAAATTATAAGACTGACAACTATTTTTGAATAATATTATATATACTCCCAAATATAATTATATAAACTTATTAATATTATATAAATAAATGTTATATATATAAACACCTAAATATTTTTGAAAATCCTCTTTAAGCTAAAAGTTTTAAAGAGGTTTTTTGATGCATTTTTAAGTATTGTTGAAGTAATCAAGAATGAAAAATATTGCATTACACATGACAATTATTTTAAAGAATTTATATTAGAGCATAGCAATAATGCAAAAATTACATTTAATCATCCGTATTAATCATTTTGAGATAACTATCTAAAGAAACGTTTTACTTTTTAGACATTTGAAATATATACAAAGTGTGAAAATAAATTCATTAACAAAGAAAATCGATTGAAGAGATGTCATAGGGGTGAAAAAATGTATTCAGGAATGGAATTACCTATGAAAGTAAGTCAATAACAAATATTTTATTTGAGTTTTGAAAATTAATTTGTGTTTTATATTAGATTTTATTTTTTACTTAAATTCAATAAGCATTTCTCAATGATAAGTATTTAATCTCAATAATAAAAATAAATTATTAATAGTTTACTATTTTTAAGTAGATATTATTTTGTGACTATTACTCGATCTAACTATTAAAAATTAACTTGAATATTAAATTGGTAAAATTTTTAATAACATTAATTATATATTGTTAGGCAAACATTAAGATTTCATTTTAAAATTCAAATTTATGATTGTTTATATTTTAAATAAATTAATTAAATGCTATTCTTATTTAATTTTTTACTCATACATATCTATCGATGTTTTATTATAAATTACAAGTTTCAGAGCTAAATTTATCTCAATATGAAAAAATGCTATTTCTAAAGTGGTTTAGTGATTTTAGAATTATCTGTATACTACACGTGCACATAGATAAAATTATGTTACAAGCAATATAATTTGTTCTGATTAAGAAAGATATCAAACTACTGCATATTTTACAATGGCTTCTTGACTGACCTTATAAATAATCTACAACACCAGGAACTGACATAGAATACCCTGACTAAGACTTTTTGAAAAACCTTATATTCATTTATATGATTTAAGTCTCTTAAATACCATGGATAAATTCAGCAATAATTTACCTTCTGTATTAAGATTTAACTGAATAATTAGTCACTACGTAAATGCAATTCTATTTAACATAAATCTCTGTTAAAAATAAATTATAAAAGGGGTTTCACACTATATAACTTGTTATACTTTTATTAAATAATTGAATACTTCACATAAAAAAACAAAGTATGATCACTAAATAATCCATTACTTTTAAATCAAAATTATTGGTAATTTAAATATGAACAAATAAATATATCATACTAATAAATCTATTAATCTGAAAGGACAAAAAAAAATTATCATGGAAAATTTTTTTGCTTAAAATGTTTGCATATTTTCTTTAATTTATCGTAGAAAAATTTTTGTTTAAAATGTTGCATGATTTTTATTTTACTTACACATAACTAATCCAAATTTTACAAAAATAAATTTCGATTTTACGAATATGTCCTTAACATTTATTATTTCAATAATTCTAAGAAAATAAAACATATAACTATGAATGTTTAATTTGTTAATATTATATTTTTAATAGTTTCTACGTGAGAATTTTAATATTTATATTTCATAATGTTCATGTAAAGATGATAATATGAATCGTTTTTCTCATAGTAGCATAATTATTTTTCAGATATACGACTGCATAGTAGAAAATAGTACAAAGGTAGGCAGATGTAAATACTTGTAAAAATTTGCATTTTTCCTAGAAATATTTTATACATATTTTAAAAATATTTGTTTCAAGAAACAAAGTTTTAATCTTGATACTTTGAATGAATTAATTTAGATGAAAAGTATGGTATCATTTTATAAATTGACGTATATAACATTCTGTATTCTACGTTTTTTCAATTTCTGCCAAATAAGCTGTTTAATGTTAATGAATTTTTCTAGTTTGTAGTGTATTATCGCAAAAATTGAAAATAAAACTTCTTAATTATTATTTTTTTCATTACTGAAAATTTTTATAATATTGATAAATAAATTATCTAAAATGGAATAAGTTCTTCCTTTAAATGTATTACTCAAAAAAAATCCAGCAAATTCTTTTGCTTTTTACAATTAATAAAAGAGAATTTAAAAATTTTAAGATTATAAAACGAGCAAAAACTGCTTAAACAATTTAATCATGATTTCTATACAAATATTAGTAAAAAAGTACAAGCTATTTATGAGAAAACAGATTTAACAATTGGTAAAAAATAAGAAGTGTTTCGAAAAAACAATGAAGAGGATAAAGAACTTGCCAAACATTTTTAAGAAGTAATTAGTAAACATTTGAATGAAAATAATATCGTGAATCTATTCTACTGTTTGAAATAATAAAGTTTAAGAAATAATAAACCTCACATTTCGTGGTGTTAAAATGTTTGTATGTACATTAAAATATACATTAAGATTAAATTATATATGAAATAATTTATAAAATATGAATATGCTATTTTCAATTTACGAACCTTTTAAATAACATATTTTTAAAATGCTTAGAACTTGCTTAAAATAACAGTTGAAATTCCGATTTATAAGTACTATATGATTATTATTTAAATTATTTGATTTTATTGTGTGTGCCCAAAAGAATTTCAAAACTTGCTGTAATTTGCCTTTTATATGAAATTTTTATTTATATTATTAATTATTCTTTTAGTTGAATGCAACAGAAACCAAGCAAATTATTGAATTCGAGGTAAGCAGTTACCAGTAATATCAACATTTTAATTTACATATATCTGATATACCTATAAAATTAGCTTTTCATAGCTCCAATTTTATCAAGTTCTTTCCAATTAAACAGAACTCATAATTATAATTTATCTTATAAAAGTAAATGCATGTATTTTAATTAATTTATATTAATTAAATAATATTTTTTTAATTAATTAGAAAAGATTATTACTATTTGGCTTATAATATCTGACATACTTGATTTTTAAATAGATGTTTATTATTTAAGTATTATTACAAAATTAGGCACAATATTTTATTCTGTACTTAAGAATGGGTATTCTTTCAAATATATATATATAATTTTAATTAATAAAATTTTTATATAAAAGGAGATTTTTTAAATAAATTGATTTTCTTAAAATGAAGTTTTTTTTATTATTTTATGAATTTATTATTCAGCATTAATAAATAAATTTCAAACTTGATTATTAATGATTAAGAGTTATTTTATTTTTGGTATATTCCATCTTTTATATGTGAAACCAGAAAGCTTAATCAGACTAATTACTTAAGTAACTTTAATTAATTTAGATTTCAGATTTCACTAATATTATAAATATATATTTGCAGAATTTACATTTAGCTTACTTATTGCTAAATAAATTAATATTATAGTGAAAATATATTAAATTTTTAAATATGTTTTAAAAATATTTATATATTTTTACAATAATATTTTTTCATTAGCAACTTAAAAATTATAAGACATTGTTCTATAATATTACTTTCCATTACTCATCGGATAAGCAATGAGTTATAACTTTTTATCTGAAATGTAGTTTTGAAGAGTGTCATCAGTAGTGGTTCTGAAAATGCTGCTTGCAGACATATTTGGTATTTTGTTTCCAAAACTTTTAATAACTTTACAGTATTCCAAAGTATGGAAATGTTAAAAGTAAAGATATAAATACAAATGAAATTAAGCATAAATATTAGCAGATTCTGAGTAAACGTGCCAAGTTGGCATTAGAACAGTCAATGTTCTGCTTAATATTTCGTGGCTTTATTTATCACTTCAGAGTTGACTTCAGAAACTGTTCGGGATAATTTTCCGAGTGAAATTAATCCTCTTGTTGAAAATGTGAATGTAGCGAGACAAACCAATCAAACAAACGCAGGTTCTGATATCTGCTCAGTAAACCTATCTCTTATAGCTTATTAGTTATTGGTTCGATTAAGCTTCGTTTCGTTTGTATGTCACTCAATGTTTTTTTTTATAAATGAGGGCTAATTAAACATTAGTTATTGCTTCATTACCTTTAATAAATTTTGTTATAGTAATAAAGTTCAAGGAAATAAATATTAAAATATATTTCAAGAGCTAAGCTCTTTTTTTTTCATTAAAATAACTGACATCATCATGAAGTTACTGGATTTTATAAAGATGAAGCAATAATCTCAGATAACTTGGAATATTTCCGATATGTAAACTCTTACTATTGGAATTTATTGTAGTAAATTTAATATGTTAAATTAATCGAGCGAATCCAAAAAACCTTAGGCGTGATATTAAACTTATTCTTGAAAAGAAATAAACGACATACCTCTGGACAGCCTAGTTATTAATTAGGCTAAGATATATCCTCATTAACAAACAGCATATATCTAAAGTATCTAATTTGTAGTTAAATTAGGACGTATCATAATTCCTTTACAAATGTTTGTAACAAAGCGTAATTCTCTGGATGTGCAACAATTAGACTATTGTGTATCATTAGCAAAAGGATACATTTTAACACTCTAGTCATTTTAGAAGGTGACAACTTTATACTGTTGACAAAATTGTACTGCTTTTGATTGGTTTAATTCATGTCCACCACTTTTTATAATAATTTCATTTGCTTAAGAGATCTTAATGTTAATAAATAAGTAGTATTTATTTCCTTATTTGAAATAACATGCCAAACCGACGATGACAAATAATTGCTTTGTTTGAGGTTGGATTAAACCAAATCCAGATTGCCAAAAAGCTGAATATTCACAGACAAACAGTATCACTTACTATAAAACGATTCTTGGAGCTTGGCCATGATGGTAATAGACACCGAAAACCAAAAATGAAATGTGAATACAAATGAAATTCGCAAAATTATCAAGAAACAAAGCAACTGAAATCTAAGAATCTCATTGAGAAAAATAGCTAAAGAAATAGGTATTAATGGAGAATCAGTTAGACAAATTTCAAAAGAAGAACTTGGATTTAAGCCATATAAATGTCGAAAAGTACAGAAGCTAACTGACCAAAATAAGCGTACTCGGTTGCAAAGATATTGAGCTTTCCTTCGAAAGTCCGCAAAAGGCGTAGGGAAGAACTTCATCTTCACGGACAAAAGCCTTTTCCCAATTGAACAATCCTATAATCGACAAAATGACCATTACTGGTCATCTTATCGTCCTGAAACTTCCACAACAGTAGAATGTTGGCAAAAACCACAGACATGGTTTGGGGAAGCAGTTGTGAATCTTGAAAAACTCCTTTGGTTTTCATAAATCAATTCGTCAAAATGAACAAGGCCGTGTACTACTGCAATGAGATTTTACAGTCGGTTTTACTTTTTTGGGCTAAAAACGTTTTAAAACCAGCATTTGGGACACTTCAACAAGATACTGCCCCTTCTCATACAGCAAAAGCAAAGCAAATTTGGTGTCAAGCAAACCTTCCAGATTTCATACCTGTGGGAATGTGGCTCCCTATTCACCTGACTTAAGCCCAATGGACTGTAGTGTTTGGTCTACAATCAAGAGTATGCTCTAAATTACCTCGAAGCTTGGAATGCCTAAAGGCTAGTCTTAAGAAGGAATGGGCTAAATTAACACCCGATGAACTGCGGCCCATTGCAGAAAATTTTACGTGACGTTTAAGACTCTGAATGCCCAAGGGGACCATTTTGAAAATACTTAAATATGTTGTATCTAAGTAACAAATTAATTAAGCAAAATTAGTTTTTTAAAAATAAATTCCATGTTTTTTGTTTAATACAAAAATAATTTTTCAACAGGATAAAGTTATCACCCTGTAATATCAATTTATTTATAAATGATTGTAAGCTAAAGGCATTCTTTTGTACAATCTAGTTGTTGAAAAGCAATAACGTATCATCATGTTAGTTTATTATATATTTCACAAACTAAATATGTCAAAGTTTTATTGATAAAAATTTTAAAGTCACTGGAAAAGATGATATTGAATACTGGATAAAAAAAATTCTTCTTCTTTAATGTGGGTTAAAATTATGAAAGATTTTACTTTTTAAAAATTTGGTATTAACAAGACAAATGATTTTTATATTTTAAAGTTTAATTTAACTTAATTTATTTTATTTATAAAAATTCATCCAAACATTAATAATAACTATTTTAGCTTGATCATATAATAAATCACTTAATATGTATTAAAATAAAAGTATAAGATTATTTTAATTAATTTGATTATAACAACAATTTCACAAATGTATGTAATTTTAAGGCATTGAATAAAAATTTCGTGTGATGATTTTATTCTTGTAAATCATAGTTACTTTATTTTCAACAATATTTGAAATTTCAGTATTTCTTTTGTCTTGAATTTATCATAAATTTTTGTATATTAAAAATTACGTTTAATAAGGAAAATCTAATAAATTAGAATTCAGTTTAAAATAAAATATTAAATTATCCAAATTAAAAATATTAATCTGAACATTTATATGCTAACTTATTTTATACTTTATTATTAATGCAATTTACTGATTACACTTGTTATTTTATTTTCAGCATTGTTGCAGAGATTTATATGCATCCTGTAGGACGTCACAATCTTAATAAAATGTCATAATACCAATTAAATAGGCTAAAGCCAGTTTCAAGATAATGAAAATAAAAATTGGAAATTTCAAGGCAAATACATCAATTTTTAATTAAAAGAGTTTTGATAATTTATTTTATACACAGATAATTTAAGAGATTAATTGCTATAAATTGTTAATTTTATATCAAATGAATGGATATTCAAATTTAAAATGATTTATTTAAATTCATAAATTAATGTTCTTTACTAGGAAATAAGCTTAAATTTAAAAATTTAAAAGCAAATAAATTGATTTCTTTTGAGAAAAAATTTGACTCAAAAGTTATTTGTATATTTTGTGAATATATCTTATTGTAATTTAACAATACGGTGAGTTTTTTATGTATATAATATGTAAATAAATTGAGGACTCAGCATATTTGTGTATTATTTTATTTCGACACATAATAGCATATATTTATGTTATACGTATTATATTACTGTTAAAATTTACAATCAAAAGAAAATTATACAATATAGTCACATAAGACATTTGTGCTGAATGCATGACATAGATTTGTTTGGTGCAAGATTTTTGCAAGTGCTGAAATAAATAACACTAAAACTTACAAAGTTTAAATACATATGTTTAAGTATTTTTTATCATTTTCATTATACATTTTAAATTAATTAAATGAAAATATAACTACAAACCAAAACTATATGATTCAGTTATTATAAAAGAAAATTAAACTTATAAAAAAAATTTTATTATTACTTAATTTGAGCATATATGCATCTATGCGTCAAAATCGATTAAAAAATTTATATTAGGCTATATTAAAAAGTATATTTTAAAAGTTTAGAAGACTCTAATTAGCATTTTATTATTCTTAATCTTTTCTTATTTATTTCATTTGGCAATTTATTAATGCTCATATAAAAATAAATTTTTTTGCTCTATTAATTATAATATTTCATCTCTTCACGTTTTTAGCAAATTAATAGGTCACATAAATATGTTAAAGTAAACTTAGAAAATAATAAAGCTAATGCCTTACCATTTCCAAAATTAATTAAGCTTTCTAATATTCCATAAAATGGAAATAATTAAAATTTCTTATACTAGATCTGAGCTAAGCATAAATCTATATTACAGTAATAAATGCTTAGGTGTACACAATAAAGTGTATAAACAAGAGCGCACAGAAATGTTAAACCTGTTTTATAATGAATGACAATGAATAACGCCATATTTAAAATTGTAAATTAATAGAGCTATTAATTTAAAATTTAAAAAAAATGTTATCAAACCAAACAAATAGCCAGTAGTAAAGAATCCAAGATTTATTAAATACTTATTGAAATTTAATCCTAAAATTTGTGTTTAAATCAGTATGAAACATTTAATAAAAAAGCAAGTATAAATACCAAAATATTAATTGAAATATATGAATTCAATTATGTTCCCTAAGCTTTTAAGTGACTAAATTTATTTTATATAATTTTGCAATTGTTTTAAATTAAAAAATGATTAGCAATATTTTTCTGTTTGTTTCTTACGGCAATAAATTTTGAAATACTATTTTGCTTTCCTACATAATATGTCTTCAGTAACTAGAATTCTATGTAATCAAAAAATTCCTGCAGAATCAATTTAATCAATATTACTTATGCTACTAAACAATCTTTTGTGAGAAAATATTGTTAACTTTCCATTGTGTTTAACCTTGATAATGTTTCTTGGATTTTTACTTGTTAATGCTCTTTATTTGATTTGACAGAATACCGTATTTCTTATTTAAAATAAAACAATCCTAATTTTAAAAAAAATTGTACAAAAAGTTAAAATATTTCTTTACCAGATAATATATTCATAAATTTGATAAAAAGTATTTATAAAAAGTAAGTACATATTAAATACACATGTATAGAAAATATGTAAATTGAAATACTATTTTTTCCAGCACATGTACACATTCATATTTTTAAAAAGTGCTAAAACATTCAAGTGCATAATATTCTAAGCTACAAAAATAAGTGTATCAACATTTGGAATAAGTTAAGAGTGCGTGTCCTAAGCTATGTGACAGTGAAGTGTTTGACACGAGTCATAAACTGTAATAAAATAAAATACATTTACGATACAAGATGACTACATAGATGTTAAGCATGCCTATAAGAACGTTTAAGGCAGTGCTCTTATATAACAAGGTAATTTGTATTGATTGACTTTACGTAGTGCTAGTATCGGAAGTTGTCGTGATTTTATGAACATAAAACATTGTGTGATTACAAGAACATCAATGAAATGGCAACATACAAGTTACTGTTTAAAAATTCAAAACGTTTGTTAGAACTTTCATTTCTGCAAATCGGCTGTGGTTTTTCCAAGCAAGAATTTTTCGGCAGATTTTTATATCAAAAGATGTTAATTTTTTATGTACAAGATGAAAAGGAAATCATTGTTGGGTGTAAGAATTTCTTTAACAGAAAAAAATTACTGACTTTTTTTATATTTTTTAATCATATTTGTATACAAAGCTAACACCATGAAAATCATAATTCTCTTCAAAAAAAATTCTAAAAATGACAGTTTAATTTTAATAATACTATCCTGCACTTATTTTAACTTCATTCGATAACAAAATTATCGGAATTCCTTGGCGAGAATTCTTGTAAGAAAATATGAGCAAAATACTAAACATTCAATTTGCATTCACCTCTGTACCAAAAAATCGATAAGTAAATAGTTATTATTGTATTAGTATTTATTTGGTATTTTTCTCTTGAATGAATTAGATTTAGATTTTTTTCCAAATCTTCTTTTATAATAAAAATATCCTTAATGCTTATTAATAAAATGATTAATAATTAACGTAAAATTTAAAATAAAATAATCAATAAGACATTTTCCATGCTACAAATTTCAGTGAAATTAACTTTGCAGTACATTTTTTGATGAAGAAAAAATGGCAACTTCATATGAAACGTAAACAATTTTATAAATTATTTGGCGAAAAGTTTGATATTGATGTAAGATATACTGTATGTCCTTTAAGCCAAGTTTAAATTAGCGATAATTTTATTGCCGAAATAAATTAAGTAAAATTAACTCCACTAGGTGAAAAAAAAGAATCTCACTATTTTTTCCAAAACTCCATTATAAGAATTACATTCCAGTAATAAAACATAAGTTAACACCAACTTCAATCAAAGTTAGAGGAAATTTCAAGTGTATCTTTAATTATCACTAACATCACTTAGAGATTTTTTTTCCGGACAATTCTCCAATTGATGTATTTTGCTTAAGACAGACTTAAAATTTCAGCTTCACTCAAATTAAGGGAAATCTATGATATTGATACTCTACCACCTATTCTGGGCGCTTCAGATAGCACACGAAGTACTCATATTGGTACCCTCTTTATAAATTTCCAACCGTACCCAGAATTCTAAAGCTCTAGCATCCATTATGAGCTATTTAAGTATTTCCCCAATTAGTCGGTCACCAAATGTCAGTTTCTGAATCGGAACTATTAAATATAAAGAATTACATTAAATTCCTAAGAGTAAATTTTTTTTTTCATAAAAGTTTGTTTTTAGCTTAAGATGAGTCCTTCTATAAAGGTTAGTGAATTCAACAATTTTATTTTAGAATCACTTTTCTACTATTTATAGTAACATATTTTTAATTAATTAATTAGATAATTTGTAAATAAAATTATTACATTCTCTGCTAAAAATTTTCATATATAGTTAAAAATAATTCTATTGAAATATCTAATTTAAATTTACGTAGATCAAATTCCTAAAGAAAAATTAATTTTAATGTATCTTAATAATTGTTTTGAATCTATCGCTTAATTTTAAGGAAATTGTTATTAATGATCAAAAATCTTAGGTCGATAGTCTTTCTTCATATTTCTTCCACACACAATGATTTCCTATCTCTCAGTGTTTTTATGAGGTTAATATTTCTTGGCAAGCATTTTTAATGGAATTTGGCAGAAATTGCTTCTAAAATTCCAATACTTTAATTGCATTTTTGTTAAACGAAAATTTAATATCTGAATATATAGAACAGTATTTTTTTTTTCAATTAATTTAGTTTTAAGTAATTTCATGCGAATAAAATCTTGAGAGTTTTAAAGCATACCCATGTAAAAATTTCATAAAAAGTTCTATTCATTTATAACTTTAAAATAGACTGTGTAATTAAAAAACCATTTACAAAGTATTATGACTAAGGAATTACATAGTTAATTTTTTAGTTTACATTAATATAATTAACCATAATTAATGAATAAATTATGTAATTATAATAATGGAAATTTTAAATTAATGTAGCACTTAATATATTAATATCTACTTTTGACTTAAATTTAGTTTTAGACTTAATTTAGAAACTAACATCGTATTATTCCCTATATTTTCATTTATAAGAAGCAACAGATTAAAATTGACTTTTCAGTTTTAAATTCAATAATTTTTCTTACTTTAATTTTTAAAAATTGATAAGATTTACATCTAAAAATAGCCATGGGATATTTAAAGGTTCTCAATACCATTCGTCTGTAAATTGAATTGTGTATCTGCTGGGCGAACGATCTTATTATGATACTGCGCAACTATTCCTCTTGATCTTCTTGTTTTTGGCGACATTATTATTCTTGTTTTTCGGCAGAGCGTAGAGTGGTAGAGAGGTGCGACGCTTCTGGACCGCTGGATTCAAATCGTAAGGAAAATTGGCTTGCATCAAGATCTCCTTGAAGATCTTGACGATATTGATATTTTCCTTGGCCGAAGCTTCCACAAATCGATCTTCCCAGTCGATGGCCACGATGGTGTCTGCCACTTCTTTTTGGACCATCCTTTGCTTCTCCAAATCGCATTTGTTGCCCACCACGACGATGGGTGCATCTGTTTGCTTGTGTTCCAGCAACAGCTCCTTCAACCGCCTGACTTCCTCGAAGGACTCGCTATCATTAATGGCATAAACCAGAATGAAAGCGTCGCCAGTATCCACCGCCAACTTACGCATGGCGGGAAACTCGTAGGTGCCACTTGTGTCAAGGATATCCAAGATGAGACCCGTATTCCCGACGTCGTATTCCCCACGGTACAATTCTTCAACCGTTGGCGTGTACTCGGCAGGGAAGTGATCATATAGGAATTGATGGACAATCGCCGTTTTACCCACGCGTGCAGCTCCCATCAAGACTAATCTATAGTGGCCTTTGAAATAGTAAGAGTTTTCATTGACACTGTTCAACGACGGAGTGTGTGAACTTGGCATTATGGGAAAAATTGAACTGAATACTGGATGATATACAAATTTCAAGGAAGCCTGTAGTTTTCAGTGAATCGTAAATAAATGCAACTATATCCTTCCTTCTCTTTTATTATTCAGTGTTCTATAAATAAATTAAAATATAAAAGTTATAAATATAGTTATATATACTCCATATTTATTAGAAAACAAATGTTTGCAATAAATTGGCTGCATTAAATAACATATTTCATAAATATCAAAAATATTTCATACCAAAATTTTCAGTAATAACTTCATAACTGGAACACGATCAGGAATTTAAATAAATGATTTTTTGATGTTTAATTTCTAATAAACCAAATTATGTTTTAATTTCATTCAAATTGGCTTTTTTATATTTTGAATTATATTTAAAATAATAAAAAAAATCTTGTCAATCTTTTTGCAAAATTGAAGTATATCTTTATCAGCTCTCTCCCCATACAAAATATAGTAGATAGATATACAAAGATATATATATTAAGAAGTTATATTTTCTGTAAAAACATTCATAATTGAAAGTGTTTCAACAGTTTTAAATAAAATATTGGATTTCCTCAGAAGCAACTGTCAGATGGACCTTGTCTGAACTTCGTTAGACATTTGGAGGATAAGCAACAACAATAGTGTTTCCTCCAATTTAGTAAATAATGTTTAACAAGTATTAATCAAATATTACAAAAGTTATACGGTTGCAATATTATCTCATGAAATATTTCATCTTATATTTATTTCAATTATTAAGTAATTTCTTCAGTTTTATTGAAGAAAAAAGTTACATGAAATAAAAAACAATTATCTTGCATTTTATATTGTCTGACTTTTTAAGAGTTCCACCAGCAAAATGTTAAATTTTACAAAAAAGTTTCGAAATTATACATTACTTTTAACGGCTTATAAGCATTAAAAATATAAAATAATTTCAAAACTAACAATAAATTTTAAAAAAGTTTTGAAATACTTCGATTATGCTAATTTTAGTTAGCAATTAACTATCTTTAGTTTTAATCTTCTATTTAACAACAACAATTTATAAAAATTTATCATTAAAAATTCCTAATAAACAAGGTTATGATTGTAATTAGCAATAATTAGGCTCTCAATGACCATTTGTAACGTGTAATATAACGTGATAATTTTTTTAAATGATTATAGAATGTTTTAAGTTAAGAGTAATTCTATTTAATAAATATATCAATATAGAATATTTTATGAGAATGGTTATTGGCAGCACATATAAATAGAATTTTGTAAAAAATCTACACTTTAAAGATAAAATCTTATAATTTATTGGTTATCATATACTTGCAGTTCTCCCCTTTGTTATACCATGCGTCTTTTAGGAAAATGCATAAGTAAACTGAGCAAAGCTACTTACATGACAATCTGCTTGTGCCCCAGGTATATTTCGACGGTAAATAAAGAAATAAATGGGTAAGCATGAAAGAAGAAGGTAGACCAACTACGGCCACGTAGCCTGCAAAAAAGATCAAACAAACGAGAGAGAAAAAATGGAGTCACTAGATGTACAATTTATTTTACTGTACATACTAATCCTCCTCTTTTCAATACACTATTTGTCAAATCTACACATTTCATTGGTCACCCCGAAAGAAATAACCAAAAAGATTACAATTTTGGCTGTACAGTATTGGCGATAAATTATCTAAATGAAATTTTACCCTTTACTTGAAATTACTCTTAGCATTTAAAAAATTTCAGTACTGAAATTTTTTTTAATCTTAACTTCCAAGATTCTACATTCATTTATCTTATCAATACACTTGATTAGTCATCCAAAAATTGGCGATAAAATATTACAACTTTAGATCACATTTTATCAACAACTCTGAAATTACTTTAAAGATTTAAGTAACTTGAGTAATAAAATTAAGTTTTTTTTATTTAGATTTCCCCTTTTTTAACTATTTATTTGTCATTTGCTTGTTCATCTGAAAATTGGTGATAAAATATTGCAATTCAATAAATTTTATCAGTTACACCAAAATTACTCAGTACACTTAAGCAATTTCAGAGATGAAAGAAAATTTATTTTGATCACCAAGATTTTAGATAAATTAATTATTTATTTTATCATTACATTTGACTTGTCACAAGTATAAATTGGCGATACAAATATTACAATTTTCAATGATATTTTATAAATCATTCAGTTATTACTTAGAGAAATTAAAGAATTTCAGACATAAAATTAACTAAATTTTAGTTATAAAGATTTCACATTTATCAACAATTTCTGATTTTCTGTAAAAATTGGGAATAATGATTTCATAATAATAAGAATGCCTGCAAGTGTAAACTATATTCAATTTGCTTCATAGAAAGAAATTAGATTAAATTAATAAATAAAAATGTATTATTTATTATAGCTTTGATTTGCCGCTATTTTCAAAATTATTTTATAAATTAATTGTACTGTAACTTAGATAAGCACATCAAAACTTTATTCTGAAATATATTTTAAGAGATTTATTATATTTAAACTGTCCGCATATTTTAGAAATTTTATTCAAAACTTAAATAGAATTAATTATCTTGATTTAATAAAAACTGTTTTTATATTTAATTAAAAATTATTTTGGTGTTGTTATGAAAAAGGTATATGCTGAACAATTTCTGATAACTTAACGTAAAATTATAAAATTTAGTGTGGAGAATTATTGAAATAGTTTACTGAATCGCAAATGATTTCCACAAAAACAAAATTTAGAAACATGATGTAAAAAAAGTGCTTATAAGAATAATTGTTCCTTTGAAAACAAAAAAATGGGTGCTAATAATTGAACTCTAGGAATATAATTACATTCTCAAATTTCATCATAATATCTGAATACATAAGACAATGTAAAAATTTTAGAAGCTTTTATACTTTATTGAATGAGGTAAAAAAAAAGTAAAATGAATAGATTACAAAGAAATAATATATAAGTAGTTAAAGTAGAATAATCATGCCTTGATGGCAATAAATTTTACATTAAAATAATCAATAAGTATTTAAAATAATTCGTCTTCATTCATCGGTGTTAATAATTAATCTAGGTATATTTTTAAACATTTTATTCTCATTTTTTGATTACAAAGTGTAAGTGGAAGAATACTTAAAATAATTCATAACAATAGAAAATTAAAGAATAATTCTCCATTTTTATTTATTTCAAGATTAAATATATTTTACTTTATTTGAAACACGTACATTATCTAAATTTTTCAATCTGGAAAATATTTATGAAAATAGAAAGAAAATTAATCTAATTTAGGTTATGATAAGTTAGCAAACAATTTTATTAAAACTATACTATTTTATTTTTTTAATACTCATCCATCTCCTCTGGGGCACATTTAAGCATTAACTCATACAATGGTTAATATTTATAGTTGATACTTAAGTATATAATGTAAATTTAAACAGTGATTAAAAAAAGGCATTTAGTTCAATATTATTATTTAATTAGATCAATGCGAACACAAATTGGCATCTATTTTTGCAATTAATTATTATGAATTACTTTTAAACTTAATTACATTAATAAAAATGCCTTTAAATCTCACTTTATTATTCCTCATGGCGAGAGATTGCGCATCGCACACTTCTCAGTGAAAGGAAGTGTACAGGAATGATATGAATAAGGAATGGCCTGAGTTAAGCAGGTGAAGATCATGCAAAAATCTTCCGTCTACGCTGTAGACAAGAACAGCTGTTTTAATAGATAATAAACAATCTATTTAGGAAACCATCTGCTCGCCCTCACAATAAAAAGTGTCAATCAAAGAAATCAGCATTTTGATTAATCTGACCTCTTTGATGATTAATAAAAGATTAATAAACTGCTTTAATCTCTTGCTATTTTGAACTTGCTAGAGATTTTAAAATGACGTGAAAGAGAAGAAATGAATTAATCAATTCCACTAAATATTAAAAATATTTTTATAGTTACAAAAAACATTTATTTATGGTTTGGAAATCTAAAACTTAAAAAAAAATTAGTTAAGTTTTTGCAATAACTTTCTGAATTATTTTAAGTGATAAGAATTAAATTATTTTTTAAAATTAAATAAATCTTTTCTCTTTAGTTACGGAAAACTCGAATTCTGTTTGAAGTTAATAACCTAAGAAGAACAATCACGTCGTATTTTCTCGTTGATTAATAAACGATTTTAAAATCGCCAAAATTTATAATGTCCAGTTTTAAAATGACAAGAAAACACAAATTATGTAATTAATCTTTGTCTGTGAAAATATTAAACATTGTTTTATTTACAACGAAAAACATTTTGAGCTCAATTTGAAATCTATAATGAATAAGCAATCAATTCAAAAGTATTTACATTTCGTAAAATATCGAATAATTAAACTACATTTTTAAATATGTGATTTAACTTCATATTCAAAGTAAGATTTAAAAATAATTAAAAAATTGAAAGTAAAAAGAGTGAATAAATGTATCTTTATAAGCTACCTTTTTTAATTTTAGGAAATAATTATTAATTTCATATTATTTTTTAAAAGTCAAAATAATCACGTTGAATGTAAAATAAATTGTTAATTTCTTGAATTAATTGCCTTGATCACAAAATTATTTCATATTCTTTAATAAATAAATAAATTTAAATGCTATTATATATGTATATATTTTTCCTTGTAGATAATAATGTATGTAAGCATAAAAATTACTAATTTTATGTTTCTATATTAATTCATTCTTCTTAAGTTGATCCCTCATTAATTTAAAATATATCAATTTTAATTAAACTTTAAATCAACAGTGTTGTAAAAATTCATTTAATAATACTAATTTTGAAATAGCTATTAAAGAGCAGACTTTGTGAATCCATTTTAATTTCATGTATATATGGAACGAAATTTCTCATGAACAATTAAGAATGGATGCATTTGCGGAAGACATTTTATTAAAAAGTGAAATTTATTTTTCTCAATTTAAAAATGATGTAAAATATTGTATGAAAAATTTTCAATAAATATTTTATTATATGAAATACAATTGTAATGCATCAAAACTTCTTCGTTTCTTTTTCATTATTCTAGTAAATAATGAAGTTTTCCTAAACATAATTTTGCAAATAAATTTAAAAATCTTATCGCTATATATTTCTTGATGTAAATTCAAATATCATAGCATTAAATATTTAATGTTTAATTGTCGAAATTTATTAAGTACAGATAATATTATAAATATTTAAAATTGTAAAATGCGATATCATTTTAATAAAAACGTTACAGTTGCAAAAATAAGTAAATATATTCATTAATTCATAATTATATATATATATATATATATATATATATATATATATATATATATATATATATATATATATATATATATATATATATATATATATATATTTAAGTAAAATATTTTCATCATGATATAATGGTGTTATTAAATTTCTTATAGTTACATTTTTCCATTATATAAAATATATTGCTAAAAAATGTAGCAAAATTAACTAGGGATAGTATTTCAACTACTTGAAATATATTTTTACAATTTAAACTAAGCCATTATAATCAAATTAAAAATCATTAATGCATAGAAAATATAATTAAAATTGATATTAAAACATAAATTAAGCACTTAAATTATGTTTAATTAATAAAAATTTATCAAATACTTGTTTTCTTGTATCATCATAAACAATTATAAAAATTAAGCAACAATCTTGAGACAGTCTAAAATTCTAAAATTTCTAAAATTTCCTTTTCAGAATAAAATTGGAAACAAATTGGAATTCGAAATACATTTGCAAAGTTAAATACATAACTTTTTTAAGCATAAGGCATTATTAAAAACAAAATGTATACTACAGTCAAGGAAATTAAAAGTAAGGGACACCTACCTTCCTTTTTGCTACAAGAGAATTCCACAATAAAGCTGTGAGCTGTCGACGAAAGTTCAGGAGTGAGCTTGTTATGACGAACAGCATTTGCACTTCCTTCTCCGGTGAGCCGTTAGTGAGTGAGATAGCTCACAGTTAACTTTTAGGGGTTTCAGTTCGGAAAAGAGATAGCTGCAGAGAAGCCGAAGAAAACAATCTTCAGTCATGGAATTTCCAGAGTTTCTCCCACTTTTTATAGCTTTTCTCAACCTGTAGTGCATTTACTGCGCATGTGTAGAAGACGATTGAAAAAAAGAGTTCGAATAGCTACTCTGAGTTCTAAAAACGATAACAATAGAAGGGAAGACGCTTATAGACTGACTGGAACAGATGATAGTGAAAGGTGGTCTTTGAATAATTCGAATGAATACAAAGCACTTGTTGAAGAATAGGACGGAAATATGCTACTAACAGAAAGGGATCTTTATTTCCATACAGGCTAAAGAAACTATTACGGGTTATATTCCTTGAATGAGATCTTTTTAGATGTTTGTTTTCATACCACTTTTTTCATTACGGTAGTTATCAGAGAATAATCACGTGACTTGATCTCACGTTTTTTCACGAAATTAGCTGTGTTTAATAATAAATAATTCCATCTATATTTGGCCTCACGTGAATATCTCTTTCAGGCAAACAGTAGAATAACCAATATTGCATTTTACACTAAATATAAATTATAAATTTGCACGTACACAAAAAAAATTTGACTGTTAATAGTATATTGATTGTTCAATACTAAAAATTTATAAGAAATAATGAATGCTGATGATATTAATATAATTAAACATTTAGAACAATTCCTTGCTAAACAACATCTCTAAAAGATATTGTAATTCCATAATTTCATTAGACGAAATCTGATACAAATACGAAAACAAAATCCTTCTGTAATTGTTATGTTCAACATCTTTGAAATTTTGAGGAAATCAAACGTTATATTTTACCAATTGCGTTTCCAGTCAGATAAGCATGAGATTGTCCATCTAAATGTCTGAAATGTTCCATTAAATACTCAATAGAATATACTCATGAAATTGTGGTTGGACTTATTTTAAGTTTTTCATTAATTTACTTACTGACAGTGATAATTGTTTTCATGCTGGAAAATACCTCTTCAGTGTTGAACCAAGGGATTCATGTAAGTGGATTCAGAATGTTTTAATTTTATTTGTGGGTAATCTTTATATTTTAAAAAGTCTATCCTGAATGTTCGAAAATCAAAATAAAATATACACTCACTACTAATCTAGTGGGTAAACTTCAGCATCTTGCTATTTGGAAAACAAAACTACAGTTTTAATCATTGGATATTCAAAAACACAATAGATCCAAACTGAATCTCAATCCATCTAAATACTGTTCTATTGAAATCAGATAAATCTTTGGTCATATATATCACAAGAAAAGGAGACTGAAATTCCATGTGATGTTCTTTTAGAACTAGAATGATTCTACATGTTAATAATAGCCGATAATTTAAGAATATATTTAGTTCACTTAATAAAGCATCTTAAATTTCTAGTTGATCCAAAATTGTATTTAAATTATTTGTAATTAAATGTATGCCACTATTTTATAAAACAATATTTTAAACATTAAGCATGTATTGTATTTATATCGTATATAGCAGAGTAAGATCTGGAACACCAATTTATATCGCAAACTTTTAGAAACAAATTGCTTCCTCAATCAGAACGTTAATAAGTTACTTTTGTCATTAATATTTACAGACATCATCCCTCATTTCATATAACAAATTCTTGATGTTTTAATTTCAATTTTGAACACTTAGATATTGCATATAAGTATTTAAAATAAATTTGAAAACTCTAATAAATGAAAAAGAGATTTTTTTTAAAATAATAATTATGAATGTTTCAAGTTTGATTATCTATATAAATAAAAGAAATGTATTTAATTTTTTTTCTACTTTAGAGTATTAACCTGAATTATTTGCCATTTTAAAATTGCATAATGAGAAGGCAGCTTTTGAATACATTATGATTCGTGCTGAGGTTAGGTTAGGTTAGGTTACGACAAAAACAGTTTTGGAGCTTTATGCTCGTAGGCTTATAGCTCGCGCATTAAGAAAGATTGAGTTTTTATTTGAAACTTAAACAAATATTGATGGATTGATGATTTTGAAAAAAAAAGACAATCAAAACAAAAAGTTAAGCACGGCGTTTGTTTCACGAATGAAAGGAAAAATAGGCAGCTTGGAAAATACAAAGACAAAAAAAAAATTAAAATCTATTAATTTGTTTCAAAAAAGAAATAGTTGCGTCAATTTTCTCTTTTGGATTCGTTGACAAATCTAAGACCCAAGAGAAAGAAAGAGCTCCGATACCAAGTTTTTCTCTTAAAGAATTTCTTGCTTGATCATAACGAGGACACGATAGCATTATGTGATCCATGGTTTCTCTTTCTCCACAAGAACATTTATCCGTTGAAGAAAGTCTGAATTTATGTAATTTAGCATTTGTCGGAAAAGATCTAGTTCTAACTCTAGCTAGCCACACTTCTTCAAGGCGAGAATTGGTATAATTGCGGTGAACTTTCTTGATAGAAGACATGTGCGAAAAGTTAGACGCGTATTTACTATTATTCCATTCGTTGTTATTATAATTGGTAAAAATGTTTCTTATATTATGGATAAGGTCTTCAGGTGAAATCGAGTGCAGAATATAACTTTTATTAATGGCCGATTTTGCAAGAGCATCCACTTTTTCGTTCCCAGCAATTCCAGAATAACCTGGATATTAAAAATGAATAGATTCGCAAATCTCAGTTGCATTTCCTAAAGCTGATCCGATGTGTTGAATGATGGTTGGGGAAGAGGTTGAGAGAGTATTCAAACTACTTAGACAGGATAAGGAGTCTGATAATATGACATAGTTAGAGGGAGAAATACAGAATTTAGTCACCGCCAGATATAAAGCCAAAGCCTCTGCTGTAAAAATGGAATTAGAGTTATTGATTTGCCCGGAAACAAAGGAGTTATTTCTACTGTTATAAACAGCGATTCCAAGTTTATTTTCTATTTTAGATGCATCAGTAAATAATAATATGTGATTGGACCATTCAGAAGTACTATGCAGTTCAAAGAGGTCATTGATAGTATTTGTAGGAAGATTTTTAGTCTGAAAAGTATATTTTCTAAGAACTATTTTTAAATTAATATTAAAACAGATGTAGATTTTGCAGGAACTCTTAAAATATGTGATTCTTGAATTCCATTTTCTTCAAGCCATTTTTTCACTCGCAAAGATAGAGGAAGAGCGCCAGAGATATGGGTGTAAGGCATTGATTCCCATAATTTACCACATGGAGATCTAGTAGAAAAAGCAAGGTTTCTAATGTTCATCCTTGTAGAGAGAAAGTTTTGTCTTACAGAAAGAGGTACGACCCCTGCTTCTTTCAGAAGAAGTGGAATAGGTGTCCAGCGAGGAAGACCTGTAGCAATTCTAAGAGCTGAGTGATATATCGGATCCAAGATTTTTCGGTCTGATAAGCTCGCTGATGTAAATACATGACATCCATAATCGAGGCTACTTGTAATGAAGGATTGAACAATTTGAAGTAAATGATTAGTTTTTGCTCCCCATCTATTTCCTGAAATAGCTTTTAAAACATTAATTTTCTTCTGGATGGATTTTTTTTTCATTTGAAAGTTATACTTGAAAGTTAAATTATTAGTAAAATAGAGGCCCAGAATTTTTATGTGCTTAGACCAAGAGATAGGTAATTGGTTTATAGTTAGTACAAAATTTACAGGAGATTTTTTGGAAGAGAAATCAATGACTGAACATTTTGAGGAATCAATTTTTAGTTTCCATTCTTCACACCATTGTTCAAGTTTTATGATTGCAGTCTGCATTTTTTGCTGTAGTCTTTCTTGTGATGAATGAGCAGCCAAAAGGATTGTCATCAGCATAAATAAAACACTTAATGTCGGGAGAGAGAACTTCGTAAATATGACATATAAATCATGAAAAGAAAGGGAGAAAGAACACTGCCTTCAGGGACACCTCTATTAGAGAAAGTGGGTTGAGAAAAAGTTCCACGCCATTTCACTTTATAACTTCTATCCGATAAAGAATCCAATATCCAATGAGCAGCATTTCCTCTGATATCAAATTGGAGGAGCTTATAAATAAGGCCGTCTGGCCACTTTGAATCGTAAGCTTGAGATATGTCTACAGTTGCGCATATGACATATTTTCTCTGTGAACGTAAAGCAATAATATGATGATGAAGCATAGAAAGAACACTGTCGCAACCTCTATAAGGCATAAATCCATGATGATTTGGATGAAAATATTTGGAAAGGGAAATATGATTTATTAGACGATTTAAAATCATGCGTTCCATGACATTACATAGAACACTTGTAAGAGAAATTGGGCGATAAGAATTTACAGAAGTAGTATCTTTTCCAGGTTTTATTATAGGAATTATGATGAATTTTTTCCAAGACTGAGGAACAATACCGCTTAACCAAGAGGTATTTATGAGTGACAAAAGGGACCGTAAAGCTATGTTTGATAGACCCTTCAAAATTTTAGCTGATATTAAATCAGGACCAGCTGAAGTATTTTTGCATTTAGAAATCGCCATTTGGAGCTCAGAAAGGGAGAATGCAGAGTTATATTCTAAATCAAAATTTGAACTTAAATCGAGAGGTAGTACTTCAGTTTCAGATTGACGAGAATAAAATTTGGCAAATAAGTTAGCCTGAACAACAGGATCCGAAATAATTGAAGTTTCGCTAGAAATTAATAGATGATGAGTTGGTGAGTCGGTAGATCTATTTTTAAGTCTTTTGAGAATAGAATAAATGTCTTTAGATGTACCAGCGTTTGTTATAGTTTTATCCCAGAAATTTCTGGAAAGGGTTAGAAGAAGCTGATGAAGTTTTGCAGAAATTCGTTTGTACTGTATCCACAGAGTCTGATTAAGAGAACTTTTCGCTTTCCTCCAAAGTTTTCTTTTTTGACCCAAAAGATAACAACATTCCGATGTCCACCACGAAGGATATGATTTTGACGGAAAGATTTGCTTTTTCCTAAATTTATCAAGATAGTTTTTGCATAAAATTTGAAAATGATCTACAGAAACTAGTCCGTTATTAGCAATTTGGGTGTTCATTGAATTGAAGAAGCCAGTCCATAAAATTCTAGTGCGGAAAATACCTTTTGAATAATCGTTGTTGTAGATTTTGACACTTGTTTGAACAGGGACATGGTCACTACCATAACTATCTGAACTGACTGAGAAAGTACAAAAAGGAAAAATATCAGGAGATACAAAGTTATAATCGATAAGGGATGGTCTATGGTGGAGTCCGAAATGAGTAGGCTGAGAGGTATTTAAAAGACAAATGTTGCTATCCAGTATCCAGTCAAGGAATTCTGAAGATTCGGGAGAGTTTGAATAACTGCCAAGAGCCGAACTTCGTATATTAAAGTCTCCAATTATTATGAAAGGAGGAGGAATATTTGATAAGATGCTATGGAACAAAGAACTTGAAAATTTACCGTGTGGGACATACACATTTATTAAAGTAAGAGATGATTTGGATATAGTAATTTTTATAGCTAATATTTCTGTATCGTTATCTTCTGAGCGGGATATATTTAAAACTTGCACAGGTAGAAATTTATCAACAGCAAACAGAAGTCCTCCACCACGGCCATCTTGCCTATCTAATCTAATTATAGTTTTATTATAAATTTGAAATAAGTCGGAATTTTTAATAAACGTTTCTTGAATTGCTAGGACATCGGAAGATTGAAAGTATGGAAGTTTTATATACGGACGCTTAGATAGAACACTTCTTGCATTCCAAGAAATTAAATTGAACATAAAATAAAACGAAAAACCTGAACAGTCACTAAAAATCAAACAAAAAGGTGCGCTCGTAGTAAAAGAGTATTATTAAAAAAAAATTATGAATGTTTTTTACGCCTTCTTCCTGGCTCAACTCTTTCATCAATGTTAGGTTCTGTATATTTAATATTTGGTTGAGGAGACTTCATAATCGGTTGCTCGGGAGATATTATTTGCTGATTCACTGAATTTTTTGGACTTATCTTTCTAGACTGGATAGATCTAGCACGACTCTTTCTTGGAGGAGATCTAGAAACTGATCTAGCTGGATTCGAACATGTTCGCATACATTCTTTAATGAATGAGAACATTTGTTGGACCATTTGATCTTGTCTAGCCTGTATCGCAAGTAATTTTGCTTCAAAAATAGAAGCCATCTCTGTCACTGCTTTTTTAACAATATCAGTTATTTTATTTTGGTTCGACACGAAAGGAAGATGACTTTTGGTTACACTGGAGTAACTGGTTTTTAAAGATTTATTATAACGTCTTCTCGCCTCAATAAATGGAAGGTGGTTCATGCTTTTAAAATGTAAGAATTTATTTTCTTCAAGCCTCGTAGGGCAGTAAATGTCATTAGCTGCATGATTTCCTGACAGTTTATACATTTAGGTGTTTCATTGCCACAGGGAGAGTCTTTATGGAATGTTCCACAGTTTTTACATAGGAAGACTTCTTGTTTACATTTTTTCATAGGGTGAGTGTATTTATAGCATTTTCCGCATTGGCGAACGTTATCAATAAAAGGAGAAAATGGAATGATGGAATAGAATAAGTTAATAGTTTAAGGTAGATGATGACCAATGACGCTCACTAAATTATTTTCACTCAGTTCTTCTGAATTCTTTTTTGTAAATCTTTGTAAGCTTAATATCGTTAAGCCATTTTGCGCAATTTCTTCAGCAACAAGGTATAAAGGTAAATCTACATTTATTTCTTTTACAAGAAATCTTGAAGAAATGTATTCAGGTTGAAAACTGGAGTTAACAGGTACTCCAAGAATAATGTTTATCTTGCTTATTTCTACAGCAGTATCTGGGCAATTAGTTTCGAATAGAAGCTTACCTTGACGGGTGTGCTGAATTTGTATTATTTTCTTGTGGTTCTTTACAAGTTGAATTATTTCTTGCTTTAAATTGTAAGGTTTCGTTGGAATCGATGCAGTACCATCAGTGGGAGACAGGAAAATGAAGAACTTAGTAATACCATTTTCCGAAGCTAACTGGATTAGTTGTGGAATAGAATCTTCGAAAGTCAATAATCTTGAAGTGTTTATTTTTGGAATGCGCAAATCGCAATCCGTGTAAATCATTTCAGTCTCTCCTTCAGTCATTTTAAATCCATAATAATGATAAAGGAAGGAAAAAAATTATTAATAAAATTTAAATAGTAAAAATTAAAGAACAAAAGTACTCAATCTTAGTCAATCAAACACTAAGCCAAAGTCAGACGATAATTTCAACACGAAAAAGGAGAAAAAATGTCAAAGAAAAACATTAAATAATGAATAAATAATCAGAGTTCAAAATTTACGTATTTTGCAATTTAGAACAATCCGCCATTTTACTGATCCGTGCTTTTATAATTCCCTATATTACAATTGCTGCCACAAAACATTTGCTAAAACAAGAAATTTCACGAGTTTTTTTGGAGCAAATATTTTCAGATGCTGAATTTTCTTAAGCTACTTAATATTAATTTGGCTTATCCGTAAAACTTTGCACAGGTAAACCACGATGTATAACCATGCTGCATTTTAAACAGACTGCATGTACCATTGTTTAGTTTCCTCATCGCATTATATCATGGAAATTAGGTGATGGCGAAGATAAAGATGATGTCTGTGATATACATATGAAAAACATTTTTGCAAGAATTTCGTATATAAATTTCATATAAATGCTTATTTTCGGATGAAAAAATGTTATTAATCTTTCTGTAAGAAAGATAAAAATCTGTTATAAAGCGTATTAAATTTAATCCTAACTGAACTGAAATCAACACGAACAGTGTTACAATGTCTTGTAATGTTGCTGCATGAGTTTATCATAATCACGCTGACTATCAATAGAATATAGAACATGTGTCTTTATGGTGCAATTAAAAAGATTGAAGAGTGGACTTTTAATAGTTCAGATCATTAGTTGTCGAAAAGAGACATATCTGTATAGTATTAAACCTTATATAGAACCATAACATTTCTGATGAAGAAAAAAATACCACTTTCAATGCAATAGGTGTCTTCATGAAGTGGAGTGGCACTTCTAGCAGGGTTTACTACAAATGTGTGACCCACATAACTTTGGAAACCCTCAACACACAACATCTCACATATAAAAAAAAAACTTTCCAATAATGTTATGAAATGTGAATCCAAACTCAGGAATGATGACATTTTTTTTTGTTTGTAGAATCCTATTTCTGGATTGAATTGCAATTTCTAAATATTCTATTTAGCAGAAAGTTTTGAAACAATTTATGTAAACTTAATTTTTTTTAAAAAAAAAATGTGTCATTGAAAATTGTTTTCAGTAAAGAATACAAAGAATTTGAGTGGGCAACATATAAAAGAAGTAATCAAAATACAGAAAAGGGGTGTGCAGTATAAGACGTAGAAGCTTACATTTTCCTTGGGGATGAAATACCAAAATCAATAGTTTTATCTCAAAACTTAAATGAATTATGTGAAAAATTAAATAAGATAAGTCTTTTTGTAAAGAATATGCAGAGGGTATTAACACATTTTTAGAACGATTTTGAGCTATTTAATTATTGTTTAAAAGACTATTTTTTTAAATGTTCGATCTGATAGCCTTTTTTTCTAGACTATAAGTCTGCATCGTGATTTCCATGATAGAAGAGATCTTCGTAAAATTTTCAGGGGTATTGCTTTCCATTTCTTTTCCACTACTTTCCAGAGTCCATCTATAGTGGTGGGTTTGCGTTTAGAAAGAGCTCTTTTTAACAAACAAAAGGCACAATAATCTGTTAGTGGAACGTCAGGGGACTTCGCAGAAATATGTTGAAAAGGTATATATATGCAATACCTGTGTATTAGTCTTCATTTTTTCAAGGAATGCAGTGGTAGTTTTTGAAGTATGACTTGTAGCTTTGTCTTCATGAAGTTTCACTCTTTAAAAGTCTTTGGGATAAAAAAGTGAATTTTTTTTTTTTTTTTTTTTTTTTGTAAATATTGGACGTACAACTTTCGCCTGATAGTATGATGAGTAGATTTTAATATTTTTTCTGCTCTTTTTATTTTTGATTTACCGTTGTAAGAGAAACCTGCGACTATCATAAGCCTCTTAGTGAAACTTTCTTTACATTGACGGAACCAGGTTTGCACATTTTTTTCTCCTCGTTTTCTATAGTAAATAGACTTTTTTTGTTGCAGTCATTTAGGTAAACCCATGCTTCATCAAGGGTCGCAATGTATTTCCATTTATCTCCTGCTAAATGGTTTTCATACAGGATTCTGCAAAATGTTTTGCGTTGAGCCACATGTCTCGGCAAAAGCTGATGAACATTATATTTTTTAGCTTTAAGTTGTAAATCTTGATTTATTATTTTATTTATTGTTGCTACGGATGTATCTAAAGACTTTGCAATTGATTTCTGTATTGGCGGATTTTTATTGTTACCAGTGATTTCACTTTATAAACATTTGAAACAGTACATACTTTTTTAGGATATTCGTTTGAAGTCTTCTTTCCATCTAGAAATAATGAGTGACTGTTTTTACCTGTCTGATTAATAATGTTGCTTATTTTGTACTTAGAAATTTTAATACCATGCATTTCACAACGTTTTTGAATCCTGGAATAAAAATATTTCTCTTCGGAAAGCGCAAAAACAAATCTTTCAATCCACAGCTTGTTTACTGGCGATATTTTGAAAGAATAAATTTAAAAGTAGCAGACGATATTACTCATTTGTAATAATAAGCTGTTGCCTAACATTTTTATTCTAAAACATATACTTTTTTAAAATTCTTAATCGAAATCGTTCTAAAAATGTGTTAACATCCTCTGTATTTTGTATCAAATGATTCCTTGCACACACATATATGTGATTAAAAAGTACATCATTCATTAGTTTGCGGGAGAGTACCAGCATTCTTAATTTCAAGCAACATATCAGATAGAATATTTTTCCATGTAATAGCATACAAGAAAGTATATCCTATCTGATCAATAACATTAACTATCATAATTTCAAGATGACACAAATTAGAGCATAGCTAAAGTTTCTTCGAATATAATTTAAATGAATGATGCACCAACATATTGTCATTCTACAATAGATAGAATAGCCATAACTGGATGGATAGATGCGAATGTACTGTCGAACAGAATGAAGAATGATACCATTTACTTGGCAGATCAGCTTACTTGTCTCCTAGAGAGTTGAAACACAGAAGCACTGTTCGTTACCGAGCTATGTATAATTCAGTTTCATTATGAAATCTTAAAAAATTTATTTATAATTTGAATATATTTTTTTAAATACTGAATCTATAAAATTACAATTTTAGCATGGAGATTATTTCGCTGACAAGTAAGTGCCAAAATGTTACTGAATGGTCAGGACTTTGGTCTTCTACATTTCATGGGTTCTATTCTCACCTCAGATGGTGACGTTGTTTGAGTTCAGAATCCATTTAAATTTCTATTTCACAATTCACTCAGCCCTCGCATGCAAAGATTTATTGCATGGGGATAAGCAATGCTACGAAAGAAACATTTTAAGGAAATTATTAGAAAATACCTAATGATGTTACAAACTAATGCATAAAAATGTAATCCATAAGAATTATAGTTATTATCTGTTTTTAATAATTTTAGTAATTTTTATTCATTAACTTCTCTGTAAATACTATTTATCAATATTAAGCATCGAACGTATTTCGATTATTCTTATGACACAACCTAATTTCCTTTTTCCATCATCAAGTACATGACTAATTATTCGTGTTCAAAGCATTAAGTCTGCTTTCAAGTTCACCTGCCAGATAGCTGAAAAAATAATTTCCCATACAATATAATAACGCGTGCATATTCTTTTTTCCTAAGTTCCATTTTAAATGATAGTTTCAAAATTTCCGCTTAATACAGCTGGCCATTGACGTTCATTGTTTAATTTTCTGATTTTTTTTTTCCAGTAGATATTTATTAAGTTTCACTAAAAATATTAAAATATGCCATTATGTATATATATATATATATATATATATATATTTATATATATATATATATATATATATATATATATATATATATATATATATATATATATATATATATATATATATATATATATATATATATATATATTTATATATATATATATAATATTTATATATATATATATATATTTTTATATTTATATACATATATATATATATATATATATATATTAGAAAAGCCAAAAGCAAGTAGCACAAATTAAGTAAGTAGCAAGTAGTACAAATTTAAAAAAGGCAAAAAAGCGACTCCATACTTGGACCGAGCAGACTTCCAAAACAATGTGCCTTGTGGTGTTAGTAATGTTTACAAGATTAAAATCATTTTGAATTAAAAAATAAAATCAAATTAAATTAAAATTAAATAAATTAAATTGAAATCAATAAGAAAAATATAATCAATATTTCAAAATTAAATAGCCTATGTTTTGAGCTAGTCAGAGACTAACACTCTAACATCAGTTTCATTCCAATCTGTGTGGCTGTTGCCAATTCAAGTCGCGCAACAATTTAATATACAAACAGAAAAAATATTTATTTTGTTTATCTGTCTCAACACTGTCACTGATTTAAGTTTTTATGCCAAAAATGTTCTTATTTTATTTGTTCATTTTTTTTTTAAATTTAAGCAGCAATTTCTATTTATGTATAAAATACTCCTTGTTGAATGTTAATTTTAAAATACATCTTTCAAACTTTTAAGTGCTTTTTAAAATTTTTATTGCATTTTTTATTTTGTGAATATTATTATATCAATATTTTTTCATTATAAGTAACTTTGTGTACAAACATAAATTTATGAACAATTTCTCTGGACCGATACAAAAATATTAGACTTTAGCAAATTGTTCTCAACTTTCTAATCAAAAACAATTATAATTTAAAAAAGTTAATTTTATATTAAATGATTTCCGCAATAAGCAATTTGTTTCTTTTGATTTCATTTACCTAATTTCCTCTTAATATTTGTACTGAAAATTAAATGCACAACCTCATATTTATAAAATCATAAAACGATGCATCTTTATTAATTAATAAAAAATAAAAATATACTATTAATAAATTTTTATAAATTCTTCTTAAAATAAAAATACATTATTTCGAATTACATTTCCATCGATAAGTTTGAGATTTCCTTACATATGCGTCTCAAGAAACTCTTGTGATTGGTCTAAATCATACAAACAAACACGTTTATTCTCGAATTTTCTGTTTGGCTTGTTTTAAAATAAAAATCTAAAATTAAATCTCCATTCAATCTATTGTAAGATAAAGCTTTACAATACCCTTCAAATAAACGTGAGTCTTTTGATGTGAGTGAAAAGGTGTAGTATATTTTAATTTTCTTTTTTCACTTTTCCAGCCATTCACTCAGCTAGTTTTTATTTCAGACCACATGTTTCTTTTCTCTTTCTTCTCAAAAGTAATTAAACACGAATTATTCTTTCTTAGAATTAATGATATTTATATTTCTTGTTTTACATATAAAATTTTATAAACAATAATTTAAAAAAATATTTACAGCAAAAATAATTTATTCTTTATAGAATATTTAAAATATCTGGTAATATAACTGTTCTATAGCATAAATAAATCTTCTATAAAATACCGAGTGTATTTATACATATAACATAATTTTTGAAGAAAAATTAATTTTTTCCCCTATTATTTATATGAAAATGAACCTTATGTATTTATCTAAAAGAAATCATCCAAATTTAACACCTGCAATAATAATTTATCAAATATTTAACCGAAATAAGAATTTAAAATAATTAATATATAACAAAATAAAATTAGACAGATAACTATCCAAAATTACTATTAAATTCCAAACCTAAAATTTTATACACTGAAAAATATGGAGGAAATTATCTGAAAAATAATCTTGAGTTTTCCAAATATTTATTTTAAAATGTTTATGTTCTACTTTCTTATCGTTAAAATATTTTTATCTTCATTGACGCAAAAGAATATTGTTTTTCTTAAAATATTTTGCTTAATTTTTTTATTTATAAAAAGGATAAAAATTTTATTAAATCATGGGATGATTCACTAAATATTTGCTGTATGAATTTTACTAAAATATTACACTGAATTTGCCCAAGATTATAAAATAGCTTGTTCTGTAATAAAATTTGTTTTTCTCAAAAGATTTTGACCAATGTAAATTAAAATTTTATCAGGTTCTTCATATAAATAGTTAAATTTATGACAAGCATTTAAATTTATACCAAATTTTCCAACGTCATATTTTAATTTGCCATACAGTAAAAGAATTTAATATAATAAAAAAATATAAATGTAAAAAAAATCAAAACTTTTATTCAAATCATAGGCGTAAGTTGTTAAACTTATAGCGATGACTTAATGTTACAACATTAAACCAAATTTGCCCCATTACGACATAAGCTGTCCTATAATACAGGATTATTTTTTCTTCTAAATATTTACCTAGAATATATATGTATATAAGCGCATTTTGCTATATTTCTGATAATATTTATAAATACCACCAAATACTCACATAATTATTTATGAAACCTATAAAATTGATCAATATTATGCCATAACTTGCCTTATGTTGAAAAATTGTTTTTTTCTCTAAGTTCTCAATCTAACTTGCAGATGTAAAAATGATCACTCTTGTTCTGGTCATCATCATAATTTGTCAGATGGCCTATCTGACAAATTATGATGATGACCAGAATTAATACTAAGAATTAATACTTTTTATATCATAAGTTGTAGTGCAGTCGAATTTTTTTCATAACTTGTGATGTAATAGAATATAAATATAATTACTAACGATAAGTATATGGTATTTATATTTTATTTAACCTGAAAATTTTAATTCCTCAGAGAAATTTGAAAAATGTAATTTTATTGTCATAGGAATAACAAATGTAGAATAATTATATAACAATCTAAATGTTTAATTTTTTTGTATCCTAGTGTGCCGTACAGAAAAAAAACATGGTACTCTCATGTGCATTCTACTCCGAGCTCATCAAGGAATCAAAAATCTGTTCAGATATTTTACCTGCCTTTCAGGGAATTCAAGAAAGAATCTGAAAATATACCCAAAAAAAGTTTTGAAGGAACTATTTGATGAGATATTTGTGTCGCCAAATATCTCAAATCAAAAATTTTATTATCAAGAAATTTCTTAAAATACATCATAACATGACTGCTTATAATAAAGCACAATTTTTACATGTTTAATTATTTTTAGTTTCCTCAAAATGATAAATTTCGTTGTAACTCATTTGGAATGTGTACATATTTTCAATAATTTTATATAATCTTTATTTATACGTATTTTATTTAATGGGGAATAAATCTCAAATGTCTTTTTATATGTATGAAGTGTGTTCGCCCATTTGGCTTTAAATTTACAAATATTTTAATCTCTAAAAATCAAGAAACAGTCAAGTCGAAAAAAAGTTAGTGACATATAGGTATAATTCCTCTTATGCTGTCAGAAAATTTGCTAAATCACCAGTGGTGTAGGGATTGAAAGTGACTCACCCATTTATAAGTCAAATTATGCTGACAAGCAAAATTTAAAAAGATTTTTACCAGCGCTTTTGCTGTGAAACTCATAGCTTAAGGCTTCTAGAAACCAACTAGTAGTAGAAATAAGGTTGTTTGGTTTTATTATTGCACAAAATCAGATACTAATGTGGCAAGAGTTTCATATTTTTTATCAGTCTTTTTGTTTATATTACATTCAGGAGGCCTAATAATAAAGTGTTACCATCTGAACTTTAAAGCACCAACAGCTATGGTGATAAATCAAAGACATAAATTATTTTTGCTGGGTAACACGAAAATACTTCTAGCATGTAGTGAAATACAGAAATTACATGTGCAGCTTCAAAAATTAAGCAGATGAATAAAATTGCTGTAGAGCAGCTAAAGTTTATCACGAAACGACGCATAGAATTTAAATATATGAAGAAGAAAAAGCTTAAAATATAGATATGAAAACTTATACCTAACTATTTTATTTCATTAGCTAATATCTTGCAAAATTTTCATTATGAGATTCACTTTAGAATGTGTTTTGTTGCAGAGGAAGAGCAATGTAAACAACTGAAAATGTGTTTAATCGCAAAGAGTCGCTTTTTTAAACTTATTTATAAACTAATATATGTAATCATACTTTCATTTTTATTTTTTGTGCATGTTATTTATATCACATCGCTACTTCTATAAAATTTTGTAATCTTTATTTTCTTCTCGTTTCTCTAATGATTTTCAAAGTCAAACCATAAATTTTCCAAATTTATCACTTTAAGTACGGATAGTCGTTGTAGCTACTTTCCTGTGTATCCAGCTCATTTTATGTCTGTAAAATGTTTTGTTACTAAATTAAGTAGATGATACAAGACATTGATCAACACAATGTGTAAGGAATTTAGACCAGTATGAATAGTCCTTATCGTCACTCGACACGAATTTAAAATGTCAAGGCTTTGTTTCGCAATATTTCATGTGTCAACTGATTTTTATAATCCAGAGTCTCGTCAAATTTATCTACTTCTTGTTTTTGCTAGGTAAAATTTGACAGAGCAGTTTCAAATACCCTAGGGCAATTTGAATAATGTCAAAGCAGATATAATCCCAATGTTAGTATTACAGAAAGCGAATATTAATATGATGACGCTCATAATTATATTAGTTATGAGTTTACTGTATATCCTTCAAAAGAAATATTATTATGAAAATTTCAATGGATCATATTCATATATCTACATAGTAACTATTAGTAACTTAGTAACATAATTAATTAAATGTTTTAAATGTAGGAGATGATTTCCTCAAATAATCCAATCCTGTCCCCTACAACAACATTCATAAGTAAAATTGGCAACAGAATTCATAAGTAACAATTAGGCAGGAAAGAAAATTTTCAACACTTTCCTGCTGTCGGAATTAGACTTGGTTATATCCAGCTTTCAGTATTTCATGATTCCGAGCTTTTAAACAAATATTCAAAATGTATTATTTTTTTCCTTCTCAGCACACATCTACATTTTGGTGTTCTCTCTTGGAATCGAAATCAACTTTATTTTTTGGAATTTTGTCAATTTTTATTCGCAATGATAAAAAATTCAATCTTGCAAAGATTTTATCGAAAATGTTTTCATAACTATGCAAAGCAACCGTTTTCAAATTGCTGATAAAAATCCGATAAAATTAATTTTACAAAACACTAACTTAATAAAGGAAAATGACAGAATAATAGACAAACACTAAAATATTCTGGCTGTATATTTATCATTAAATATCACATTATATGAATGTAATAACAGTGCTATTAAGTTGTTAGATAAAATTAATCAACTTTATAAGATTAAATGCAAGAGCATACAGTATGTAATGCAAATAATCTATGCTAGATATTTTCATGTGATATTTGATTGTAGCACCACATCAAGAAAAGTACTGGGTCCATTCTGGTAAAGCTTATGAACACAAAATTCTAAAATGCATTTTGTATCTAAAATGCATCATTCTGAGCATTTTCTTTGCAAAATATAATCCCATTTCAAATAAAATCAATGCTGGTAGTATAAAACAGGAAAAAAAATATTTAAATCCACTGTAATTTTATAATATTTTTATAATATTTCTTCAATCGTTATGATCATTTTTAAAATGTAACAAAGTTTTTGTTATATAATATCATTAAATATATAATTGTGATTACTTTCCAGGAAATTAATAACGATCATTTGATATTATTCAAATCATGATCAGACAATTTATTCAAATGTTAATATATAAAATATTTCTCATTTTTAATTTTTTTTAAAAAGTTAATATATCACAAAACTATTTCTTGAAGTTCAGAATTTTACTCTTTTTTTTTTTTCATTTCAAAGGAAAGCTAAAAGCATCCACGTGAATGAAATTTGCCGCAAATAGATTTCAGCTGGCTTTACTTTCTCGAAATCACGTGTTTACAATGACGTATATTGATACGTCATAAAAAGGCGGACTGGGTAATACACGTGGGTAGAACAACAATGAATATGAATATATATTTATTCGGTGAGAAACTTGCTCAGGTGACTAAAGGTCACTTTCAAGGTATTTTGAAACATGATTAAGATATGTTACAGTTGATTATTTGCTCACATTTTTCATGTATAAATATTTATGTTGAAATTCTATGGTACAGACCAAATTCAATTATCTTGCAGTGTAATTTCATTTGGTCTAATTTCATAGAAAATTTCTTACATGCATAAATAAGCAGGCAAAATTAATTAATAATAATAATGAAGAAAAATAAGTCAGTATGAAAAAGGGATATGAGGAGATAATTTTTAAGTAATGGTTTAATAATACAATTTTCCCATTAATAAAGCTATACTATGATTTGTTGAAATAAAACATGTTATCTTTAAAGTATAAAAATATATAAGATATAAATTATATTCATGATGTTTTTGAAAATTAATATTTGAACAATTATGTGCAGAAACTTAAATTTAGGTGATGCATGTATGCTGAAGTTTAAAGTTGAACCCAATTTCGCTAGTATAAATTGCTGTATATGATCAACTGCCACATGTATACTGATTTTAAGTATTTGTTTCTTAAGGCAGTGTTGCCTAAATAGAAGTTTGATAAATAGTTAACCAGCAGGTTAACAAGCAAATATTAAATATTTAAAATAAAAAATAAAATCATGATAATCAAACTACAGGATGTTCTAGTATTTAAAAATTCTCTTTTCATAAAGAAGCAACTTATTTTATATAATAATCAGTAGGATCTCTTTGAAAATTAAGAGATATTCATTTATTACTGACTTTAATTCAATATAAAATCAGCTGTGTTGATGCAAAAAGTAATGTAGACAGATACAATTATTTAATGTTTTCTATACCTAAAAGTCAAACTGCTGGACAAAACGCGCAGAAGATTTTAGAAGATATTGCTGAAGATTTAAGGAAAGGAATTCTCTAATCTTCAGCACTTTATTAGCATGCTTTAAGCCCCAGTGACAGAAGAAACTTAAAAAATGATAGTAATTAATCCTTTACACAGCCCAATGTCGGTTTAGTGTGCCAAGAATTTCATTCAGTATAAAATCAGAAGACGGTCTTAATTTACAACTGTTCATGAGAAATTAATTTATTTTTTGTTCAGATCCGGTGGAAAAAACTGACCAAATTAACCCAATGAAATACTGAATAAAAATTGCCATGTGGTTTATTTGAAGTAAAATAAGAAGTGACACTACTTTTTGATGTAGACACAAGGGAGTAGCTAGTTTTTCACACAAACTGGTATTTTGAGTAAAAAAAGACGAAAAAAATTATTTATCTAGTTGAAATTTATTTTAAATAATTCAGATGAAATATGCTACATTTCAGGCATAGTTTTCAATAAAGAATCTAGGACTTAACGGAAAACAGAATGTGTTGTAAGTTCAATAATATTAAAAGTATTTTTGCTCTTCCCTGGTAGATAAATACTGTTTACATCAATGATCATTAGGAAGCTCTTGTCAGAATATACACAATGAATATTTATTTCCAATAAGCATAATATATATAACCAAGGGTTTTCTATTTATATAAGTATATCAAATATTACAAAAATGTACTCAGGAATGGCGCCACTTTTGAAACACCCCCTATTTTTTACTAGTGCGTTGGCAGTAGAAAATATTACACAATTTTCGTTTTTTGTCTTTTTGTTTAATAGTCATAGTGCTCCGAATAGCTCATAGTCATCATCTAATTTCTACAAAATAGGAAAAAAGTCTTTCGATATGGATTAGCATAGTCAAGGCCAACTTTTGCTGTGAAAGCAATATAAACATGATGAATTACGTATAATGTTCACAAACTGATGGAATATTTGATCAATGCAAACCAATGAATAAAGTCAATCATGTTGTTTCTTCATAATATTCATTATATTGAGATACGTTTTTACTATGACAACTTTCTACTCCATTGGGAAGCATAACAATCTCATCCATTTGAAAAAGACGACAGTCATCAGTTATCCTATTAACTTTAGCTACTAACCATAAAGACAACAGATTGAAATAGTTGAACATATTCTGATATCTTCACAGAACCAAATCATCTATTTAAAGACATTTCCTTTTATTCATCATGGATTAGACACAGATTCCATAACCAGTCCATAATCTGCGACTATGACAACGAGACCTCAGATCCTGAACATGTTATCCTTCACTGTCAACGTCATGCAGACATCAGGAAAGCACATTTCCCTCCACTGTTCCAGAACATTTCCATGAGACGCCTACTAACGACTCCTGCTGCTCAAAGAGGAATTAGAGAAATCCTTCTAAGGGAGATCCAGCTCCAAATGGACGCCTCTTCTAGTGATTCGGACGAAGATTAAAGCTCATGTTACTGTCATCCTTTGTAAATATGTAAATTTGTATATAATCAAATGTTAACTATTATTATTACTATCATTATCATTATAAACATTGTATATTGTTATTAATAAAGGCTGTTGAGCCACTAGCAAATCTTCCGGTCAAGGAGGTCACAATAGATTGCCTCCCGATTCGTACTTTTGAGACTTTCTCCTACATTTGAGACCTTATTTTGGACACTTAGCGAAAGCTGTCCTACTTTCTATATCTCTCGTACACTTTGACTGGATTATGAAGCGACTTTCCTACACCGTATACCCTCGGGTGGGTCGGTGCATCTTTAATCTTATTCATCATGGATGTTACCTACAAACTTTAAGAAGAAACTTTATATACATATATATATATATAGAGAGAGAGAGAGAGAGATGAGCGATACAATGATACATCTCATTAAATTAATCAATTCATTATTCAGCGTATGGCAGTAACTCTAACACATAATAATACTCGAATTCATAAGTCTATGGTATTTGTATAATGCACGCATGTAAGGATCTAAGAAATTTACTAAAATATAAATTATGAATTCTTCCTTTGTTATTTATTTAAATTTCTATTATTCTATTTCAAATTACTTTTTTGAAAACAAATAATTAAAATAATAACCAAAATTAATTTTTTAAGTAGCTTTATTTTTATTTATTTCATACACAAATATACAGGCATTTTTTGAGGGTTTGAAAAATTCAAAGAATTAATAATGTGCTGCAAACTGGGAAAAAAAACATTCTAAATAATATAAGTAATATTGGTACAGATCATGATATCTCAAACAACATAATGTCAGAAAAAATCGCAAAAATACTTTTGAAAACAAATCCAACAAAATTGCTTGCTATAAATAGGAAACATTTCTTTGAGAATTAGAATAAAATACAAATAATGTTTTTAAATTGTTTGAGTATTCGGCAGATAAGACCACAAAGATGTGGAGAGGACATCGATATTATCAAGACATCGATATTCAGAATATTAACGATTTCTGTTGGTGAGACATGTTATGAAATCCCCTAGTGTTAGTACAGACATTTGATGTAATAGCCAACAGTTCCCAAAATAAGTTCAGGATAAAAAAAATTCCGATAATCAAACATGCTGTTTGGAAATCATTTTGTAAACTCTATTTATCTGGCTAAAAAAAATAATCGCTGATTTTATTCATGCCATAGATTTGGTTAATTTGAACAAACATATTTTTTACCTTGATCACATTTATTTTTTGTCTTTTTTTTAACATTGCACTATCTTGCATCCCTTTACTTAGGATGACCGCTAAGTAATTTTTATACATTTTACTGGGCTTTTTGCCCTATTAGTTGCCACATCCTACAAAATTATTTTTTCAATGTCATTGGTATTTTACATTATTCCATGCTCTTAAGCTACCTTCTGAATTTATGGCAGAAAAAAAAATTCAAAGGTTTATCAGTCATATTCATTTCAAATAATATGCAAATTTTATAAACTGAAGTAAAATACCAACTTTGAATTTTTATTAGTAAGTTCACATTATTATAACTGGAGTATTAAATTTCTTAACAAGAAAAAATATTCAAAACTAAGAGGCAGAATGAAAATTCCTTCAATTGGATTATGATAAAATGGTCATAGTATATTCAATCATAATAGTTATGAATGCAATAAATGCATTCATAAGAATATTTTTTGTGTTTAAAAAATAATCTTGATTGATATTTCATTAAAAAAAACGTTCTTAATAAAGAAATACTTAATTTTTAGACTTTGCTATTTAATTTTGTATCGTACCCAATCATTTTCTTTCAGTTGCATTTAAAATTAAAAGAAGATTTAATTACAAATACCACATAATTATTATATAAAAATAAGAAAATTTTCTCACTAATCAACCCTTATATAGATTTTTCCATTTGCTTACTATTTATCTAACAATAGAGTTTGCATTTAATCTGATATTTCATTAAATCAAGCACATTTGAAAACAATATGGCACAGTATGTAATCGGCAATAGGCTTAGGAAGAATACATAGGAGCCATAAAAACACACTCAAATATAAATGTCCGGGCCTGTAAGCATATGGCGGGCATTTACGTAGCACTGCGTCTTCAATCACGTCGATGACTTCATTTATGTTTGAATTCCTCACAGATGAGAATAGAGATGAAGTATTTTTCTGCAGATTTTTGACGTATTCCGAAGGTATACCAGTTTCTTTTTCATTTTCTTTGCTCCACTGTTTCTCAATATTGTTTGAAATGGATGAGGGATCTGAAAGTCTCGTTCTGGAATATGATGTAAGAAATCATTGATTAAAATTTATATGAAATACATGTGACATATACAAACATTTTTTTTGGATACAAATTTAATGAAATTTAAAGATTAAGAAATTATACAGAAGAGTTTGTGCATAATGAATATATAACAAACATATTTTAGTTCCTTATTCAGATCAAGATTTTCAAAAACTTTTTAACTCAGATAGGGATTGAAAATATTTTAAAGTCTTTATAGAATGAATAGTTTGCTATAACTGCTTAGCAAAGTTTTTAATTTATCTAATTTCACTCGATTTAATGTTATCTTGAGACATCACTTATAATGGTATAAGTATGGTGTGTGTGTGTGTGGGTGTTCGTGTGTCTGTGAGTGTGGGTGTTCGTGTGTCTGTGAGTGTGGGTGTTCGTGTGTCTATGAGTGTGGGTGTTCGTGTGTCTGTGAGTGTGGGTGTTCGTGTGTCTGTGAGTGTGGGTGTTCGTGTGTCTGTGAGTGTGGGTGTTCGTGTGTCTGTGAGTGTGGGTGTTCGTGTGTCTGTGAGTGTGGGTGTTCGTGTGTCTGTGAGTTTGTGTGTTCGTGTGTCTGTGAGTGTGGGTGTTCGTGTGTCTGTGAGTGTGGGTGTTCGTGTGTCTGTGAGTGTGGGTGTTCGTGTGTCTGTGAGTGTGGGTGTTCGTGTGTCTGTGAGTGTGGGTGTTCGTGTGTCTGTGAGTGTGGGTGTTCGTGTGTCTGTGAGTGTGTGTGTTCGTGTGTAGTTAATTTAAAGCAACAAAGAGTATAAAAATATATAAATTGAAGTATACAGAAATTGGATTTATGAGAGAATATAAAAAATAATAAGAAGTATAGAGACCACGTCTTTTTCAGGGGGGATATGATCAACTATGCAAAAGAAATACAAACACTCTTTTCTGACATGCAACAAGTAATAGATCTAAAATCTCGAGAAATTCAACCGAAGAGTGTCTGCAATATACAAAATTACAAATACAAACGTATTTACTTTTGTATTTGAAATTTTGTATTGAAGGCACTCTTCGGGAGAATTGCACGAATTTCTTAGATCTATTGCTCATTCCATGTTAGAAAAGAATATTTGTTCTTCTTTTGCATAGTTGATCATATCCCCCTGAAGGAAACATGGTCTCTATACTCATTGTTTTTCCATATTCTCTCATAAATCTGATTTCTTTATACTTCAATTCCTATTTTTATATTGCTAATTATATATATATATATATATATATATATATATATATATATATATATATATATATATATATATATATATATATATATATATATATATATATTAATCTTTATCAAATAAATATAAGTACATTCAGGAATGCAAATGCATTTTCAATACATTTCATCTATAATTTATTTTCAAGTTATATTTCCTTTTAATGCATTTTCTCTTCCACTATGTTGCATACTTTAAAAAATAATTTTATATTTGGCAGCTAAAATCTTCTCGGCAATGGACAATGACATTCGTGATTTAATTCATTATGACTTCTATGCTGATGTTGCGTTTCTCTTCACTTAATTTATATAGTTTTAAAACATTTTCCTCAAACCAGCATTTTTTATACTATATACACCTAGAAAAAATTAGTTGCATATTTCAAATCGTTTCATCTTAATTTTATTAAGATCCACGCACAACTCAATGTTTGATGTATATGTTTATTTCTTGGAATTTCTATTCGAGTTCATATTCGTGATTATGAAATGAATGCGAGATGATGAAGAAATTCTGTCAAATTTTATTTACTTATTTTTAGAGGCCACTATAAGATTTTACAATCTTCAATCAATGATAAGAAATTATTCTTAAAATTTTATTGAAACACAAAATACATGATAACTTAATCCTTTTTTTTTAACTTATGTAACTTAATTCCTTTTCAAGCCATAAAATTCAATCTTGGAAAACATTTTCTTAAATGATAAAGAAAATAAGGATATAATGATTATAACGAATTCAAAATTAATATTAATATTGTAGGAAAAAATTAGTTTCTTAGTGAGTAAGAATGATATATGAACAAGTGTGAGCAAGTTTTCGAGCTAAAGAAATACAATATCCATCCATTCATAAAATAATACAATAAAAATGATGAAAATATTCATAAAATAATTAAAAATGAGTGTCTAAATTAAAATTTTTGAAGCATCACATTGACCAAAATGTATTAATATATTATTTATATATTTAACTATGAAAAATTTTTTATTAATGAAATTGAATAAGCAAATTTTAAAAATTCAAATTTATATTTGAAAGATATTTTAGCAAGAAAATTTAATAAAACCATAATTTAAAAACTTATTTTCAACTTAATGTTTAATTAATACAGGCATTTAAACTCATGCTAGCAGCCAAATGATTATCACTCTGCCTTACGGCTCAACATCTTGAGGTTTCATCCCTCACTTAAAATGGAAAGTTAACAGTGGTTCGGAATAATTTTTAAACTGTAGGATGTTGTCCAATTAGCCCTATAGCCTCGAGTGACCAGTGATTGATTTATAGAAAAATTTAAGGCTTTTTTCTAACAATCAAATTTTTAATTCTTTCTAACTTATTTTATTTTATAAAGCTATTTGTTAATTTTATGCGAATTCTTGAAGTAATATGCACCTAATGTTTATAGTTTGAGATTTAAATCAAATATTGTAAACAATAAACTGCTCAATAAATGACTTAAAAATTTATCATTCATAGAGGCATTTTACTTACTTGTACACCCAAGGTTCAATTGTGATGACAGAAATTCCAAATTTATCAACCTCCATCCTCAGTCCATCACTGAAACAAATAATTCCATTCTTGCTTACAGAATAAGGAATATATCCTGGCATGGAAAACCTGCCTAAGAAATTCTGAATTAAAAATACAACACTTATTCATATATATGCTAAACAAAATGCTGTAAATCTTAAAACAGTAGATATTATCTATATAATCACGTACAGTATTCCAGACATTATTTATAATATAAAATTTGCATGAAAAATTATTAGCTTGTAAGGAATGGAGATTTTCGTAAACATATGTATTTTTAACTAATGAAGATTCAACTTCTTACCCGAGAAAGAAATTTTCAAGTACTTAAACAACCAAAATATCTTTAGAGAATATATAGATTTGTGATGTGGACCTAATAAATCTATTTTATTTAGATTTCCTTCTAGAAAAAATATGCAACCGCCATTAAACATAAAGTATTCTTGAATTAAAACTTTTTCAATGTAAAGCTTTTCTTAAATATGCAAGAGGTACTTGTAGTGAAATATGAATTTCAATTTGATTTTTCAAACTTATTAGAACACTTTATTTCCACAAGACTGTGTTCGTATTTTATAGAAAATAATATTTTATTCTATTGTCTAGTGTTGCAAAACATCATCCACTTAAAATTTAATTAATAATTTCAAATGGATTAAACTATTTTTGAATCATATCAGTGGTCTTTCAAAATTCACCAATAGGAAAAATTGTGGTAGAAGACAGTGAAAATCATTACGCTAAATGACACTAAGTAAGCAACACTAAAAAGAAATGGCGAGAAAATTATGAAGCTTGGAACTCAGAGAGAGATGGCAAAGAACAATGATCTTTATTTCGAAATGATATTCATTATACACAGCAAGAGCATCTCAATATTTAAAGCATCACTGTGGGTACGTACGAGTCATGGATTTGTACAAGAAGTAACACGTCTTGTTACACAGTTAATGACAGTACAGATGAATATGCATTCCCTTTTAATAATTTGCCATAGTTTGTCTTCTGAAGCGGCAATGGAAAGGTCAACAAATAGTATTCAATCGCATCATAATGTATTAGATTGGTGAAAGATCAGGGGAGAACTGTGACAAAGAATCAATTGTACACCTTTCCCAGCACGTTGGTCTAATGCGGGCAGTGGGCGGTCAGATCCCATAGTCCTTATCAGAACATTAACAACTTCCTTAATCTAAGAGTGCGCCATCGGCTGTAACACATATTCCATGTTGCATTGGTTAACTATAGTTCCGTAAATATGAACTAGAAGTTTACTGTAATCGTACGCAATTGAGTCAAAGCCATGATGCCACGTTTTCGCGTGGTAGGATATTCCACCTTAGTTACCCTGTTGGACCCGTCACCGCTGACCCCACACCCTTACCCTAAGACGAGGCCTGAGGAAACTCTGGTAGATGTCCGTAGCGGTTCTGACGTGCAAACACCTTTACACTATGATAATCATTCAGGAAACAGAAGCGTGATACATCTGAGAATACTGCTTTATGATATTGTATCGTCCACACCTCTTGAACACAGCAACAATGCGGACGTTAGTGTCTATAGCGTAAAATCAAAATCTCTTTAATTGGAACCCTTGAGTGGACATCATTACCAAGCAATAAAAAGGAAATGATATCGGTAGATATATGAATATTTAGAGTATTTTGAACATACTGCATAATGGAGATAGCTGGGGCTTGCGGGTATGCTACCGCTCGTTTGCGAATGGATCCATCCACGTCACTCTGGTTGAACCAGCATTAATCAGACTCACTAGATTTACTTCTTCTAATTCCCTTCTTCACAGTCCGTGCATTGTGGATCTGTCAGTAATTTCAAGTGTATATCAACTCAAATTTACCAGAGTTTTACAAAGTAAAATTTAAAAAATTTGTACCATGAGCTTCTTAGCAAAAATAACAGCGTGGAAAATGCTATCATGGAAGCTTCATCTCTTATATATTATTCAATATGTGATGAAAAGCTGCTCTCTTCACATCATTTGTACAGTTTGGTAAGATGAATCTGCCCTTAATTTTGAATAATTTTCTGGCTATTCCTTCTTGTTATTGCATTTTAAATGATGTTATGTTGATAGCCATTATGATAGATCTTAACAAAAATGTAGGAAATGCAACTAATGTATCAATATATCTCTGTAATTCATACACATGTATAAAATATATCTTTTATTTAATAAAGAAATATTTTGTGTTAATTGAAAATATACAATGATCGCGGTAAGGTAAATTATGTGATTATAATTAAGCCTTCAGCATTCACTCAGTGTGAAATATCATGGAAATTATTACAGACGACATAAATCGAGAAAATAATTTCATGAAAGCATCCTATATTTAAATAAGTATAACTAGAAAATATGATTACAACATTGTGTTAAAAGTAAATATAGGAACACAATCATCATAAGAATTATCTTTATAATAGAGTTAATAAATAGTAAACTTGACGCATTGAAGCAACAGTACAGAATTTCTTATTATGCGATAAATATAATAAACAATTTGCAAAAAGGTACAGTGTTAAATTGTTAAAATTTCTTTCATACCTATTCATTGCAAAAAAATATTTATTATGTATACTAAAACTTTTCTTGATCATTACATAAAAACATCATATAGAATAACATTCTATTACACAGAATAAACGCTTTATATTTTATACCTATTAACTAATTATTTATTACTGATTTTTTTTCTTGTTAAAGCTATTAGAACATTCTATTTTTGCCATTAAATTCTAAACTTAACAATATATATATATCACTTTTAAAAACACAACAATCATAATCTTTAAACTCTGAAATTCTTCAACATTTTCTCACTCACATTCCTTTAACAGATTAGTATGAAGATTATTATGCATTATATAAAAATCCTTATAAATTAAGAAAATAATCTAGGTAAAATTATCAGCCCATTTTATTCTATATGAAGGTTATTTAGGTCAGATTATTGGATTTTTTTACATTCAAAACAAGTGTCAGTAGTTACCAAATTAATATCAATAAATTACTTATTTAAGTTTTGTTTAAATTTAAAACATAGTTTCTAAAAAGAAAAATTTCAAAACTTATTAAACTCTGTAACTTCTCAACAACTTCCACTTTATTCCAATTTCAAGATATATTCTACGTAACTAAATGGTATAAACTTTATGGGAAAAATTTATTTATAAAATAAGCTTTATATCAAAAATTTTAAAATTTTCTGTATAAAATTTGCTATATAATTTTAAATTATGATTTCTATTTAATGTGAAGTTATAAACTCATTAGATATCTTACAAAAGTACTTAGATATATTTTACAAAAAGATTAATGATTTATTCTTTAATTAACGTTTTCAAATAAAGATTGCTAGTTTGATCATCATTTTCTTTTCCAACTTAAAAGAAAGTTACTTTATAAAAGACTACAAACTAATATTATTAAACTCTAAAATTCTCAATAGTTCCAACTTTGCATTTTTTTATTTCTAATTTGCTTACTAAATCCTTTTTAATAATAAACTTTATGGAAAAACTAAATCCTTTTTAATAATAAACTTTATGGAAAAACTAAATCCTTTTTAATAATAAACTTTATGGAAAAACTAAATCCTTTTTAATAATAAACTTTATGGAAAAACTAAATCCTTTTTAATAATAAACTTTATGGAAAAACTAAATCCTTTTTAATAATAAACTTTATGGAAAAACTAAATCCTTTTTAATAATAAACTTTATGGAAAAACTAAATCCTTTTTAATAATAAACTTTATGGAGAAACTAAATCCTTTTGAATGATAAACTTATTAACAAATCTGATTGATACTCTAAAAAAGAATTCTTATTTTCAGAAACAAATATTAAAAGGTATGTACCTGCAGCGCTTGCAATGTTAATTATACGTCCTTGTGATTTCTGAAGCAAAGGAAGAAACGCTTTCGTTACTCTGATAGTTCCCAGAAGATTGACATCTAAGACTTTTTCCATTTTCTCTATAGGAGTAATTGATATCTCTGAACCTAAACTGATTCCAGCGTTATTGACGATAGCCCATAACTCTAAAAAAGAATTTAAAAGTAGCTTCTTTTTAAGAAAAATGAATTATAACATTTTTAAAAGCATTCTTTATTTATCACCCTTTATTAAAAAATTTATATAAACTTTCATAACAGTGAAAAGTATTTTAAAATAAATTAATCCAATCCCATATATTTCTCTATTTCATGCGAAAAAAATAACAACATTTAAATGACAGTATTAAAGTCACTTTACTGCTCATCCAGTATGATTTACTTTTGCTTCGTGTACAGGAAACGTCTTTTTACCAAAAAATAGCTCTAGTAAAATAGTCTAGTTTATGGCAGTTACCATAGAAACAAAAGCTGTCCAGTTCAAATTAAAGTTAAGGATGTTATGAATTAACGGTATTTAATACATCCCATGTTATTTTCAGGGCGTTCAATAAGCCAAAGTTAGTATTTTTCTTCTGGATCCATCCATAAAAAATGGAACATCTTCTGGCATATGGAACTTTTTTGTTTCCATTTCAACAGATGAAGTACAAATTTGAGGAAGCTATTATCATGATAAACAGACATAATTAAAATTCTGTGTTATATTCTTACCCAGATAACAAACATTATCCATATTCCAATGAACCAACATCCAGAATATTCCTATTTGATTCTCGAACATTTCAATCTGTTTTAGTCATTCCCAGGATGTCAATCAACGGACTCTTTAGAACGCCCTAGTAAAAACTGACTAAAACTAAAAGTAAAAAATTGACTTACTCTTTAATGCACACATTTGAATGATATGTTTACACATGTCATGAGAAAGTCCTTTTTCATTTTTTTGGACTAGGCCCAGAAAAATATAGATATATTAATGTGTACAAATCGGTGCAGGTGAACCCCGGACAGTCTCTAAGGTTAACGGGTTTAGAATATACTTTCCTATCATCACTTCGTAATTTTGAACCATGATGGTGGCGAGCTCAAAATCTGATTCAGCACCCTCCTTTCCACAACCACACCACATTATCGGAAAGACTTTGGATGCCACAGATTAACACAGATATGTTTCTGTCCCATGGAGCACCAGCAAACTGGGAAAGAAAAATGTGTTCACCCTCCAAGTCACTCTCCGTGGCAAGAGATGCTTTATTTTTACGGGAACAACGTGAAGTTATGGGAATGTCTAACCCACTGGGAGCTCTGATAGTCATGGATATAAAAATGTTTACGGTATCAGAATGGTATGTTATGGTAAGTGATTATGCTCTACAAGATTATGCAGCACTTCTTGTGGTAAAATTCTTAAGTTAGTAGCCTTATCTTGAGAACTAGGCGAGCATGTTTTTGATAATCATATTTACTGGTATTCGAAAATTAATGTGGTGGTATATAACTTTTCCTCCTTTCTGTATAGTTTGTAATTCAAATTTTTAATAACAATCACTAAGAATTTTTTATTTTAAGTCAAAGAACTTCTTTAATTTTCTGTTTGATAAAGAACTTTCTAATGAAATAACAATTTCTTCTAAACTACTTCGAGATTTCTTTAAAGAGAATATTCAGAGTTGATAAATGAATGGCTGTTGTTCTGACAAATGAATGGTGTCCACAATTCAACAGTTCATGGGTTCTATTTCCAACTCGGGTGGGAAAAAAACCAAACTAAAATTTGAAACACTATATAAAAATTATGATTTGTTGAGAATTTTGTCACAGGTATGTATTTATAATGTCAATGAAAAATATATCAAAGTTATCTTATAATGAAAGAATGAATTAATATTCTAGAAAGCTTCCATTAATAATTCAAGTGAGCTATATAAAAATATTTTAAAATCAAAATGCCCGGTAAACACTAAACTCAATATTATTTGTGTATCATATGTGATTACAAATATTCTCAAATCAAAGAAACTGGCCACAATTTTATAAAGTATATTTATTGTACTAAATACAATTTGTTTCGCTAAGCAGCAATACTATGTAAAAAAAAATCTCGTATCATATATAGTAAATGTCAGCATTCGTGAAAAAGGACTGTTTTGCTGAAATTAAAATCTTATAAATTACCTTCAGTCTGAAATATAATTTTTTGAAACTCTTATTTTTAGTATTTTTTGTTTGACCAAACTACACATTAATTTTTTCTAGAAATAAAATTCCTGTTATATGCTTAAAATAGCTTTAAATTTTCATGTGGCTCAAAGACCTTTATGAAAAATACATCTGTTGTGATAGTCTAAAGCGTATTTTAAAGGCTTGAAATCTGACTCGTGTACTGGAAATGACGAGGCTCAATATCTTTTTTTTTTCTAGTTTGTTAAATATTCCAGCTGAATACGCGTATGGTAATTTTTATTCATGAATAGAAAGCTTATACTGGTTACATTGCTGAATAATTTACGCAATCAGAGAGAAGGATGAGATACAGTAATTCTTTAAGGTGAGTTTATCATGTTGTATGACTTAAAATGACTTATAAACTATTGTATGATTGTAGGGAGAGCATTTTCTTTGAAATGCAAAGTCCCTAATTTGATCACAGTCGTTATTAAGCAATATTGAGTTCTTTTTTAGCTATAAGAAATTAAGTGCCTATTTTATTTGATGACTAAAACTGCTTTTACTAAATATAAATGCGTATGTAAGTACATGCACACTCATATATTTGTCTCTCGTCTCTGCCTCTGCCTCTTTCTCTCTCTCTCTATATATATATATATATATATATATATATATATATATATATATATATATATATATATATATATATATATATATATATATATATATATATATATATAATATATATATATATATTATATATATATATATATATACAGAGAGAGAGAAAGAGTATAGACAGAGACACATATATATGGGTGTGTATGTACTTACATACGCATTTATATTTCGTAAAAGCAGTTTTAGTGATCAAATAAAATAGGCACTTAACTTTATATATATATAATATATATATATATATATATATATATATATATATATATATATATATATATATATATATATATATATATATATATATATATATATATATATATATTATATATATATATATATATATATGTATGTATGTATGTATATGTATACATATGATAAATACATTTTAAGTACATCTGTCTCTTTCTGTAGATATATATATTGGTGTGTGTGTACAGGGAGAGAGAAAAAAAAAGATGTACTTAAAATGTATAGCTGTATCTATTTCCTTGTCCTTGGTGGTATACTAGTTAATAAATTTATAGTAAAATTTATATATACATCTATCTAACGCATGTCTACGAAACCATTCGTGCATTAATATGGCATGTGTGTCATATGGACTTTACCTCAGTGTAAAGATAATCGGGAAGTCCAATTGAGTATGGGCAGACCAACGCAAGAACGTAAGGCACCAACAACACGCATGTAACCATTCGGTTCAGAAAACTTATATCAACGATTGTCTGTTAAATGGTTCTCAAGCTGCCACTTATCGATCTCCAGCATTGAAATGCACTGCCTTTTAAGGAAATGTTGCCGTTCTATCGCTTTTAATACTTCTCGTGAAAATTCTGTAATTACAACTAATTATTTCCAGCCTACTGTTGTCTGAGATTTAATGTTTAATCTGTTGCCTATATTCAGGCAATGCTTGTAAGAAATTTCTCATGTGAAATCCAAATTTTAATGTTACCTCTTGGATTCTGTATCCCTTTTTTCATGCATAAGCAATAATATTAAAGTCATTTAAATTTTGATATTTTGTCATATTATCTATAACAAACAAAATAACACTTTTCGCCGACCGCCCTGTCTAGTGGTCAGAGTGCCTGACTGCGAATAGGGAGGTCCTGGATTCGAATCCCGGTTCGGGCATGGATGTACTTTCTATCTCTATCTATCCTGTCTTTGTCCTTTCTGTGTATGAATGAAGTGTGAATGGTTTCCTACCCTATAAACGGATCCCTATAGCATGTGTGTACTGAAGTAGTCGGACTCCACACTAAATATGATTCAGTATGGAAAAGTGGTGCAGCGCACCCCATATTGTCAGCCTAGCAGGCACAAGACAAAATAACATCTTTGCCATACACTTATCTTATTTAGGGCTTTGACTAACAAATTGCACCGTTTATTAATTGAATACTTTCATCATTTGCACTTATATGCCTCTGCTCATTATCCTATCGATTGAGGTTCTATATAAGATATGTTAATAGAATGGAATTATTTAATACTCTTAAGAAAATGTCAGAGCTTTTACGCTCTTCAATTATTTATAACTATAATTTTGTAATATATGCTGTGTTAATTCTATAATTGCGTTATTTTGTAAGACATACGTTTGTAAAATAGAATTTTACTCGTGAGTGCTTTAAATATTAGTCTTGTTAAAAGTAAATGAAATAAAATTAAAATAGTATAAGAATAATTTTTTACTTCGGTAGTTCTTATAACTCATCCTTTTTCACAAAATTTCGAATACTTAAACTATCAACAAAATTTTGAATTTATATTCATTGAATTTCGCATACCTCTTTTGTTCACAAAGATTAGATGTTAAAGTAAAATATTCCATAAAATTAAAATTATTTTTCCAACAATTCTTTTGTGGATCTCTTGTAATTAATGTTAGCTATTGATTGTTAAACCATTCGTTATTTTTTAATTTTACTTCTTAAAACTATTAAATAATAATATTCTAGTACACAATGAGGAACTAATGGTACTATGTTACAATAATAGGATCCCATTATACAGAGAAAAATAGCAGGATTTTATTGATTTATTTGCTATATTTGACAGTCAGTATTGACATTAGACGTTTCCAAATACACTACTGGCCATTAAAATTGCTACAGCAAGAAGGCGACCTGCTACAGACGTGAAATTTTTACGAAAGCAAGAATGTACTGTGATATGCAAATGATTAGCTTTTCAGCGCATTCAGACAAAGCAGGCGTCAGTAGCGACACCTACATTGTGTTTAAATGAGGAAATTGTTCAGCCGGTTCTTCATACACAAATTGCCTTTGAACGTTGTTGCCTGGTGAAAAGTTGTTGTGATGCCTCGTGTAAGAAGGAGAAATGCGTACTAGCATGTTTCTGACTTTGATAAAGGTCGAATTGTAGCGTACCGGGATTGCAGTTTATCTTTTCGCAGTATTGCTGCTCGCGTCGGTCGAGATCCAATGACTGTTAGCAGAATATGGAATCGATGGGTTCAGGACGGTAATAGGGAGCGCCATCTCAACGGCCACCTATAACCAGCAGCCGAGACGACAAGCATATTATGCGCATGGCCTTAATGGATCGTGCAACCACGTCACGTGCCGTGAGTCAAGAAACGGGGTCGTTTGGAAGACAACAAGTGTCTGCACGAACAGTTCAACGACGTTTGCAACAGCATGGACTCTCAGCTCGGAGACCATGGCTGCGGCTTCCTTTGACGCTGCGTCATAGTCAAGAGCGCTATCAATGGTGTGATCAACGACGAACCTGGGCGCACGAATGGCGAGACGTCATCTTTTCAGATGAATCCAGGTTCTGTGTACAGAATCATGATGGTCGCATCCGTGTTTGGCGGCATCGTGGTGAACGCACACTGGCAGCGTGCATTCGCCATTGTCATACTGGCCCATCACCTGGCGTGATGGTATGGGGAGCCATTGGATACACGTCTCGGTCACCTCTTGTTCGCATTGACGGTGCTTTGAACAGTGCACGTTACATTTCTGGTGTGTTACGACCCGTGGCTCTACCCTTTATTCGAGCCCAACGATACCCTTACATTTCAGCAGGATAATGCCCGATCGCATGTTGCCGGTATTGTATGGACCTTCCTTGATACGGAACATGTACGGCTGTTGCCCTGGCCAGCACGTTCTTCAGACCTTTAACCAATAAAAAACGTCTGGTCAATAGTTGCCGAGCGACTGGCTCGTCATCAAACGCCAGTCACTACGGTTGATGAACTGTGGCATCGTGTTGAAGCTGCATGGGCATCTGTACCTGTACATGGAATCCAATCTCTGTTTGACTCAATACCCAGCCGTATAACTGCTGTTTTTACTGCCAGAGATGATTGTTCTGGGTACTGATTTCTCGGGATCTATCCAGCCAAATGTTTTGAAAATTTAATCACTTGTTATTTCTAGTATAATATATTTGTCCAATAAATATCATTTTGTTATCTGCATTTCTTCCTGGTGTACCAATTTTAATGGCCCCAGTAGTGTATAATTTTTTTAATATTTTTATGTTGTGAGTACTTGTTATGTATACATGTAAAGTTAAAATATTTTAAATAAAGCAAAATTATTCAAAAGTAATTTTGAGGTTTCAATTTAAATTTCAAAAAAAAAATTGTTGTTAAGCTTAGAAACATTGAAAAGACCAAAATAAGTAATTAAATTTAAAAAAAAACACCCAGATGTACTGGTACAAGAATATCTGGATGTATTTTTTTAAATAGAATTCTAGTTTTTTTTTCTTTAAATTATACCATTACAAAATTTAAAAATACTGATTTAATCAAATAATTAATTACTTCAAAATATTGACCATTAAAATGAATTAGATCTTTAAGGTAAAGATCTTAAAATCATGAAAAATAGCGTTTAATTCAATGCAATAAGCTGATTTAGATCAAGTGATCTTTTTACAAATTGTTTGTTATGGATATTTCTTAATAGTTTTCTTAATCGATAAACTATAATCTAAAAAACTTGAATATAGTTTTCTACAGCAATAACATTGCCTAAGCAATGGCAAGAATCATATTTTTGTTAAATACTCTGTAAATATATAGTTTGAGCTCCTTTCTCTGCTAATACAATTATGAGAATACTTTCACAGTTTAGATTTGAATAAATTTTCTTTAAAAATTTTTGGAATTAATAAGATACAATTTTTGTAGGTATTTTAATATAAAATTTAACCTACATAATCAATAAAATGTCAAATTAGATGATAAGATTCTTTTAGTTATAAAGCATTACAAATACAATATCAAATTTAAGAATGTGGTTTAATAATAGAGTGGTGCCTGTAAATAATACACTATAAATAAAAATGGTTTAGAGGAATCTTAAGAAATATAAGAAGTATTAAATTATTTTCGGAGACATATGTGTCTCTAATAATCTAGCAATGACACAATTCCAAGAATGTAATAGAAAACCCATGCAGTACTTTACCTGTACGTTTAGAAACTTATTTACTTATTTAATTACACATTCATTTAATAATAGGATTTATGGGATGACTAAAGAGATTCATTCACTATTTCAGCCTCTTAAGTTTGACATTTTAAACAATAATACTTATACAATAAACTATACTATTTAAAGAGTTATCATTAAAAAGCCCTTGCAATATTTTACCCATTCGTAGACAGACAATACGTAGTATACTATTAATAAAAAATTGTGTGTGTGTGTGTGTGTGTGTGTGTTTAAGATTATGCTAAAAATGCATCATAAAGAATAGGATTTATAAGGTTTCTAACAATAAATTTTGTCTCAGAGGCGGAAAAGGAATGTGATTCGATAAAATTTGTAGTTAACATCATTTGAATTTCAAATTTCATCAAGTTCAGCAAAACAGTATGTGAATACAATACATTTTAATATATTATTTAACGAAATCAGGATTAATTTTTTTTGTCATTACTTTTTTTTGCAAATGTAAATTAGGAAATTTATTCGTTGCAAGAATTTTTAATGAGAAATAAAATTTTACTTCAATAGGATTATTGAATGAATGTTACCACAATTTTCTTCTAGATGATTTTTAACAAACTCCACAGCCAAAGTGATATCTTCTTCATTCGATACGTCCATTCTTAAAGTGTGTATGTTAGAACATTCGGAAAGCTCTTTACCACCATTTTGGAAAGGGAAAAGACAGCAAGCAAATACTTGAAACCCTCTTTCACTCAAACGTTTGGCTGTGTAATAGCCAAAACCAGTGTCACAACCTGAAAACAATTTTATATAAAAAAATATTTTTAATTATAAGATCTAGATTTTGAGAAAGAAGCACCAAATAATTTAATAATATGATTCAACAATTTCCTGCAATAACTATTAATATCTGATCATTTAAAAATTAATTATGAGGAACCATGTTAGGAAATATAAAATTAACTTTTAATTTGCAGTGCCATAAGCAAATTTTTAGTATGCAAGAATTAATAAGCATTGAAGAAATGAGTTAATATATTTACTTGTACAGAGTTACAATTCTGAAAGTTATTTTACTCATCTCAATTCTTTTTTAAATTCTTTTCAACCATTGCTTTTCAACCTTAAGAATTTGCACGATTAAAAATTAAACCCATATATTAGTCAATAATAATTAAATTAAATTTTGATCAGAAATGATGTGAAAAGCTGATTTGATAATTTCATGTTCTTTTATCAAAATTAAAAATATTTAATCAAAACATAAACTACTTTTTTTACAAAATACAAATTATTTTTTATTAATAATGTCGATATTGAATTGGCAATTATATTAAAAATGAATGTTGATATTTGTCAATTTATTTATCAACATATATTACAAAAGTAAAAGAACTGGTGAAGAATTTTGGAAAAATTAAAGGAAAAACGCATTTTATGCACAGTTAAGTACTATTTACTTTGTCTTTATTTTACGTAAAATTAAGTGATTTTTAGGTTATAATTCGTGATTGTGTTAGTATTAGTTATACTGTTAAATTTAGCTTCTTTTACAAATGAGGAAAAATTCTTCAAGGATTTCAGCTTATAGTGATATAATTTCAAATGCGTTTAAAGCGAAACTGTAACAATATGGATGAACAAACGGGATAGACAGTGAGGATAGACAAATATCCGTGCCGAAAACAATGACAAAATCGAAATTGATTGGCATGAATGGATAGACAAATATCCACACCAAAACTTATTATATTGAAATACAGAGGACACATTAACAATTTATCTAACCACCTATTTTTGAATATGTTAATCGGAATTGAAGATTCAGAATTAAAACTAAAACTTAATTTTCTTCTATAACCTTGTTGCACGCGAGCGCGCAATTGCAAATAGTATTATTTTTTTTACAGTTAAAATTCCGTGATATAGCATTCTAATTTTTCCAATTTCATATCATCATTAATTATGCAGTTGTTTTGTTATTCCCATTGAGTCATTTCCATTATTTCTTTACTAACATTTAATATATTACTAATCAGAGTTTTAAAATGATAATTATATTTATTTTATATTTAAAAACTCGTTATATTATTTATCACAAAAATATCATGCTCTATTTTTGTTCTTCAAAATTGTAAAAATTATTTGCAAATTTTAAAATTTTTGCAATGAGTAAAGATTTTGAAAATTATCTAACAAACATTTTGAAGCATTATTTTGAACTTATGAAGATAAGTCCTGAACATTCACTAAAAACCACATTTTCTTTCTGCTATTTTTCTGTTTTTTAGTAATTGACGTTAAGAAATTCAATAACTTGATTGCTGCATCATCACCATTTGATTAACATTCAAATTCTCGATAGTAAAAATAAAAGTAGCAATTAAAAATGTGTATTTATATAAATAGCATAAGAAATTAATTGAGAAGTTAATTTTTCCTTCTTCTTTGATTCGAACTCCACTTAAATTATACAGCCTTAATCCCTTATTCAAAGTTTCCATTTTCCTCTAAATGTTTTTTTTTTATTTCTGCAATAAAATTGCTTTCAAATTATATTTCGATAAAAAATTCTTTTGCAAACCTAAAAATTATTGTTTTTTTCTTTTTTTTTTTTTTTTTTTTTTTAAGTAAAATATTCTAAAAGATGCCATAACATCTTTCAGCTTATTTTTAAAGTAAAGAGAAGTATATGAAATTTCCCCTCCTTCATGCTTCAAAATATTTTTTAACAAGGCAAGCTGTTATGTGTTCATTATATTTAATTAAAAGCAAACCCACTGTTAAACTCAAAAATTATTTTTAAGTATTAAATACTTCAAAAAAACTTTTCTATTTATATTTGTTAAATTCTACATCTAATACATATGTTAAGTAACTCTTCCAATAAAAACATTGATGTGCATTTTTTATTATTTATATGTTTCAGCCTCCAAAATAGAAGTAAAATGTTTCTAAGTTTAAAATAAAAGAACTTGGTATCCAATTTAGGGGAAATTTATTAATTATTCTTTTTTCTTTTAAGCTTCAGAATTTTAATCTTCTGGAAAAGAATTATAGAATCTTTAGATTAAGAAGAAATAAGAATTTCTCAATAAACTAAACAATTATTAGTGATAAATAAAACCAAAAATTTATGTTAAATATTGTAGCAATTTTAAATTATTCTGCAGTAAAAAATATTGATAGGTATTTTTTCATGCTTTTCCTCTTTTTTAAATACAAACAGAAATAAAATATTTCTCATTAAAAATTGAAAGAATTTTACATCTACTCAAAAAATAAAAGAATATCTTTCAATTTATTTTCGAAATTCAGGAAAGTCCTTGAATTAATGTCTCTAAATTTTTAACTTTATTGGTGCCTAGGTATTTTCTTTAAGATTACTACGATAAGAAACAAGTTTCAGAGAGCGTTAATAAATTTTACATGTATCAAAAAAAAACTTTTACAGACGCTAGGGATTGAATATCAATTTTCTAGTTTGGTTGAGATATATTTGTCTAATCTCTATTCTTGCAAAACATCATAGTATCCACTAGTAAATTTTGTATTTTATTTCGTTTGAGAGAGTAAACAGAACTATGGAGTCCAGAACTTCTGAGTTCAGCCTTAAATATCATCAAAATCATTCAAATAATACAAACTAATTAAAACATTAATGAAATAATAGCTTCATTGTAGTGAAGTTAATTAGATTAAATTAAGAACACATACTCCTCCTCTTACCAAATTTTTCTAAATTTATTCAGGATATATATATATATATATATATATATATATATATATATATATATATATATACATAAATATATATACATATATATATATATATATATATATATATATATATACATATATATATATACATATATATATACATATATATATATATATATATATATATATATATATATATATATATATATATATATATATATATATATATATATATATATATATATATATATATATATATATATATATATATATATATATATATATATATATATATATATATATTAAGAATACTATAGAAAATGAATGCCTTGCTATGTTTACCAATATCTTTAAAAACTTATTAAATAATAGTAAGTAAGAAATCAAACATGCAACTATAGGAATATTTGCCTTTTAGCTTCATTCGCTTAAAATAAATTAATGGTAGACTAATTCTAAAAATATCACTGTTTTTCGTTACACAGCAATTAAAAGAGAGTTTAACTCATTATTGCAGCATAATTAATATATTTACAATTATTAAAATTAAACTAAAATTTTAATGACTTTTTCGATTGCTAAATAAATTAAAATGTAATAACATAGAAACCACAACCATGGAATTTTTCTCAATTAAATGAAGTCAATAATACGCTAATTCTAAAAACATTTTTCCATTTTATAATACTATTGCAATTAAAAATTACTATTGCAAAGTTTTGCAATTACTATTGCAAAGTTGTTTTAATTAATTAGCTTTATATATTAATAATTAATTTATTTGTCATTGAAGCATGTTAATTAGTTGTTTTTAACTTAATTTGCAAGGTAGAAATGTTTTAATTATGCAAGAAAATTTTAATGTTAATAACTTGTTTTAATGTTTATGGATTATTTTAATATAAATGTCTTATTTTAATGCAGTGGTTTCAATTCATTAAATAATTTGATTATTTTAATTATAATGTTCATTATATATTATACAGAATAGTAAAAAGCATAACAGTTGAATGCCGTTTTTAGACATTTTTACATCCGACACTCCATAATTACATGTTGTTAGGGTAGAAATCATTAATGACATGAATGAAGAAATTCCTGTCTGTCTCCTTCCAGGACGTAAGTGTATGAAGTAATTCATGTCTGTTTCCTACCATGACATACGTGAATGACGTAATTCATGTCTGTTTCCTACCATGACATACGTGAATGAAGAAATTCATGTCTGTTTCCTACCTTGACATACGTGAATAAAAAAATTCTTGTCTGTATCCTACCATGACATACGTGAATGAAGAAATTGTTAAGAACTTACATTTAATTACTATTCTAAATGCAAAATACCAGGAGAAATTTCCTGTTATACCTTAAAATATCTTAAAAGTAAATTTTAAATTCTACATTTATACTGTCTCTAGCATCTAGATTGACAAATTTTATTTTCGTTAATTGTAATTTAATAGCAGTATTACTTTGCAACTATGTTTAATTCGTTTTTGTTAACGAAACTCTTGTTCTTTCATAGATGTCGATACATTTCATATTGTTTACATTTATAAAATAATTTGAGGCAATATTATTTCTTATAAATTCTCAGTACATTTTTATTCTTAACTTTTGGAAAATAAATGATGACAACATATTTCATTGAATGGAATATACTTTATATATTTAAGTGTTAAACAAATTCTAAATTTATTATTTTTATAACATGAATCTAAATGTTAAATAGAAAATAATTTTAAATTTTTATTTAACATTTTTATTAAAATGTATAAGAATAAAATTTAATAGATGATAAACTAATAAAAAATAAAATTGTAGCATTTTTGGTAAATTACAATGATTTATAATAAAATTAATCATTTTGATATTAATTCCTAAAGAAGAATATTTCCTCAAATGATGTAGAATATTGGGGCAACCTGATGTATAGTTATAATAGATAAATTACTGAAATTTTTAGATTTTCAATTTCTTTCATTTATATAATTTTAAATTCAATATTGCAGTATTCAACATATTGTGAATTGATTTTATAACACGAAGCCTAATACTAAACGGAAAAGAATTTTTAATTTTAATTAACATCCTTATTATATTATCCTTATTATATTATTTTATAACACGAAGCTTAATACTAAACGGAAAAGAATTTTTAATTTTAATTAACATCCTTATTATATTATGCTTAAAATTTTATATATATATATATATATATGTATATGTATATATATATATATATATATATATATATATATATATATATATATATATATATATATATATATATATATATATATATATATATATATATATATATATATATATATATATCCTAAAATTTATTTATTTCAAAAATATTTTCTTATCTTTTAATTTGTATGTCTAAAATAATAGTAGAAAATCCCATTTTAATAAATCAATTTTCTTAATTTACATTTCAAATATTATGAATGAAATATTTTCATGCAAATTACAATTCTATTATCATTAAAATATTATTCAGGCATTAGAAGAAATATGATGATAGTATCAAATAATTTTAAACATAAAATGTAGTAAAGTATTTATTTTCTAAGCAAATATAAAAAAAATTAAGCTTATGCCTTTAAATCAATAATTTAATTGAAATATTGATAGAGAGTTTTTTTAATTAATTGACCTTTTTATTGTTAATACATTTTTAAATTAAAAACAAGAATTGAAAGGAAGTAAATTAATTTCATATATTTATATAAATGCACATTTATAAACTAGGACAAATAAAAACATTATCGTTGTATTCATTCCATACCTGTAATCAAAATAGATTTGCGATATGGTTTCATATCTTGTGAAATGAATGGTTTGTTAGTGCATACAACTCCATTGAATTTCAGGAAGCAAATATAGACTAACGTAGTCAAGAAGATACATGAGAACAATATGCTTAATCCCACTGTCCATTTAAACACATAATAAATTATTGCTGCACTTAAAATGGTACAAATCACATTCCATCGAGCTAAAGAAGCTATTGGCGTACTTTTGTAGAAAATCGCTAACATTTTAAGCATATTTGCTATTATAAGAGACCTGTACCATTCAGCGATTGACTCACTTATAATATGAATTCACTTACAACAGGAAATGCTTTATATACTAATGATAAGTAATAATCTCCTTGTTTTTACATTTGCTTGAGGAAATCTTATACATTACATTTTTTGCAGCTTATATTTTTAGCAAACATTAAATATCGATAAAAGAGGATTTTGATTTTACTGCTTTCCGGATTGTTCAAGTGTAGGAATCTGGTTCACTTTTATTCTTCAAGGTAAAATTGGGAAGAATAAAAAAAAATTTTATAAATACGTTTACATTAAAATGAAATCAGAAACTCGTCTTAAATGAAACAGATAACATTATCAAACAAATTTTAAGAATATTAAAAATTTGGTGAAAAAATTACATAATATTTCAAGAATATAGTCAAGATAGTAATTGAAAGTTTTCATTACAAATTTTCATTTTAATTTGGTTTAAATAAGACTTTTTATGGGTATTTGTAATAGTTTTTGTGAAAACCATTTAAAATAGTTTTTTTAGGTCAAATAGCTTTCGTATATCAAAAGTTAACAAAGCTCCACAAGAAAACCAAACCTTCATGCAATCATAACTCATTTATTTCATTAAATAAGCAATTAAATTTTATGTTTGAAGAATAGACATTGAATTTATTACTGAAATTACTTTAATTTTTAATATTGTACAATCAATTTAGCTTAAAAGTCGGTGTAAAATATATTTTCAGATAACAAAGAATACTAAAAATTTTAATGCATACATGTATGCATATCCTAAAGCTTACAATATTTCCAAATAGTGATCGAATAAACACTACTACTAATTCTAATAAATAAAATTAGAAAGTTAGATATATTTATTAAAAGTTAAATTTATGAAAACAAAATTTTTAGGTAATCAATTCGAAAATGGGATACGTATTAATAAATTTTTTTTTATTTGTGTTACCATACAAAAGACTGGAACTCTAGAAAAAAATTCAAAAGTTCAAGATTCTGGTTTTTGATTATATTTCTAGATTTATTAGATATAAGAATTTGAGTGGATTTGGGTATCTCAGCTTTAATTTCTATTAAAATGCATAAAAGATACATCACATAGTTTGCCAAAATGATAAACAGTAAAAATGCTCATATAATTTGACGATGTTTTAACTAAGCGGTGAAAAAACATAGCAACCATTGCCAATAACACAAGAAAATTACTAAAACAATAAAATATTATTTTACTAATTTTCTGTTTTTGAAAATAATTTTTCAGTACTTTGAGAAAACATAAAGATTTTGCATTGATAAAATTTTTGCAAAATTTTGTGGAATAAATTAAGAGATTTTCCGTCATTTTGTGTACTTTTAATCTGATTTTATAATTGGAAAATTCAAAAAAAAAAAAGGTAAATGTATAATCAGAAAAATAAACTGTAATTTAAAAAATACATTGCAATAAATTCTATACGTGTTTGTTATGAAATAACAAAAAAGGGCGTAGTGTTTATCATTAAACGAGATTAAATTATAGATAATTATTTCAAACACATAAAATCCAGAAAATTTTACTTAATAAATTGAATAAAATAAATTTTTGAAATTGCATTAAATTCATCTTTTATTTGAAGCTACAAATATAAATATTCTGCATGAAATTTTCGAATAAAAATTAATTTTTAAAGAGGCGCTCTTTCTAATTTCCAAAAAATTACTGTCTCTTTTTTTTCTTATAAAATAAAAGTAATTTATGATTTTAGGCTATGAAAATATATTTAATTATTTATATTTTCATTTTATATTTATATACTTATCTTTATCTTCAAGATTTCTTATATTAACTTTTGTTTTCATTTACCATTATATAGAAACACTTATTATGAGCATTACTTTTAATCTGAGTTATTAAAGAGGCAATAATTATTAACTATTGTCTGAATACAAATATTACTTATTCACAAATAATACTTTTTTATTATTATTATTATTAATTTATTGAACTTTTGTTACGTTTTAAGAATCTTCCTTGCGTCATTATTACTTTATTAACATTTTGTTATTAATGCATAAAGAGGACAGATACAATTTGCTGTTTAATAATTCATAACATAATGACAAAAGATTTAAATTATTCTCATCAATATCGTTAGACAGAGTCACAGCACTGGTCAATGAGCTTTCACGTGAGCGTTTTTCATCTTTTGGCTAAAGTTTCATTGATAGCTAATTGCATACCAGGTAAAGTATAACAATTAGATTCACCATAAACATGTTGGCATCCACAATAGTATTTTCGCTTGCAACTCTGGTTTTTGGTGATCAAAATTTGATTCTTTCCTTCAACTATTGGAACTTTGTTAGTATAATGATTTCTTGAGAGTTTTGTCCACAATCGAACCTGCCGCTTCCGAGCCTTTCTTCTGATCTCACAGTTCTTAAAGAACCTGCAAGAATGTCTTTCTGACATGATCAGCATCAATATCACTAATTCTGGAATATCTACACAAGTTATTTTGATTTGATAGTTTACTTTTCTAATTTAAGACACTTCCAATTTCTAAAAAAAAATTTTTCTTTACTGCAAGCTAACTTTTCTTCATGGAGAATCTTTTTGGTTTACTCTTTTATCATATCTCCATATTTTTTCAACAAATTTATTCGATGAAACATCATAAAGTTAGTGTTTTCTCCTTTTTTCTTTCTATATTTATTCAAAGCAAATCAGACAAAGTGCTCAAAAAAAAAACTAACAACTTTTCAATCATCGCAAAAAGAAAACAAAAAAAAGAATAAACAATAAAAAAATATATTTAAATTTGAAAAAAGAATACTCTATGGTTCCTATTATTCACAATTGATATTTAACAAATTTAATGTCAATAGAAAATGAATTTGTCTTTGAAAACATTTCCATTAGAAAAGAAAAATAATTTGCTCAATATAAATGATATGGGTATGTTTATATCGTCATTATTTCATCTTTATTATTAAACATCAAAATATTTCGAATTTTTTTATAGGCATATCCCATAACTAAGTGCATTCTGTTATTCTAGTTTTACAACTTCTATTTTAGATGACAGATATTGATATGTTGTTGTTATATATGACATTTGGACAAGCCACACTCGCTATGCCTTGGCTATGCGAATTTAAGTCAACAGAAAGCGTGTCTTTAATTTTAATCAGAACACCACTAAAGTGAAAATATGGTTTTGCTCTTTAAATCCTCCGATAGATGGCACAGTCAGAGGATCCACCTCCTCAATTTTGAAATTGATCCGAAGGGGCAGGAAATTTTCTCCAGACCATTGTACTCACGATAACTGCTCAATGACCTTATGGATAGAAGGCCGATGCCCTAACCACTAGGCTACCATGGCCTGATGTTGATATACTGCTTATAAGTTTAATCTTTTCCAACTTCTCTTATGTTTACACCGAGCTTGTATGTTTACAGTGGTGTCTATAAGAAAACTTCGTTATTTTGGTGAGAACGCATATAAACTCTAACCAGTACTAATAGAGTTCAAGGTGCTAGGTATTATAGACACATGAATCCCAGAATTTATATATCATCAGCAGAGTCACTAAAGTAATAACAGCTAAAATTCAAATTACACTAAGCGCTTGTTCAAAGGAATCCATAGCATTCTTTCTATAAGTACCAAAATGATATGAAAGCATAAATTTATATCTTTCGAAAACTCGTTATTTACTTTATATATTACGTGTGTCGTTATAGTATTTGATTTATTTCATTTATTACAGTTACTATAGATACAGGTGTCATCAATGAGTATATGTGATTCACACAAACCGATTATTTTTTAATTATATTTGTTTAAAATCTATAACGATCAACATTTTTCGAAAAACGCTAAAAATTTTCAATTTGTTTAAAATTTTGTAGTTCAAACTTTTCTTCTCTTTGCAAATAATGAATATATTATATGTACATATATATTTAAAACTGAATATTAGACACGTTTAATCAAGAGTCTAATAGCCAAAACCATTGTAAAACTGTTTTACCAATCACTACGAACTATTCACTTTACGAGAGGATTTTTCAGTGATAATAGATCGCATTCATTTGTCACAAAGAAGGAAACCTGGAAAATCCCTAGTTTTAACTCCAATGCATTTGCCTGTGGAAACAGAGCACGCGTTTCCCGTATTCAACTGTAGTTAGGGTCGAATTTGCAATATTTCATTTCAAAGAGCAAAATCTTATCACTAAGCCATACTAATAATAATAATGAAGAACATTCCCTTATTTTGACTTTGCTTACAAACAAAAATGGTTTTTAATACTTAAAATTATTTCACATTCATTGAAGCGTTGCTGGCCAAACGTGATTATTTTTAAACATCGTTAGAGGAATTTTATACGTTCTATTAAGAAGTATGATTTTGAATATAAAGTGAAACTGTAGGAATACTTTGAGATTGGTATATAATGTTTATTTATAGTATAGGAAAAAATATAAGCGAAGAACAAAACACGCGATCTATAAAGAAATGACTCAAAACAGCGAGTTTTTACCAACAATAGAAAATTACATATATATATATATATATATATATATATATATATATATATATATATATATATATATATATATATATATATATATATATATATATATATATATATATATATATCAAATACTTAGTTATTATTTTTCTAGTAGTTATTTCTAGTTTTACACCAAAAATGATATGAATTTGGAATCTACCTATAAGAAAAAATATCAAGGAAAATTGCGAACTTCGATTTTTTTCAACAACTAATTCTAAAATACATCAAATGAAGATTTTTTAGCTCTTAGAATAATTAAAAATTCAGAGATAAAATAAATAAAGGTATCTTTAGATAATGATAAAGACTATTTAATTGGTTTCAGTTGGTCTTAGTTTTAGAGATAAGTGTACCATAATTGGTCTTAGTTTTAGAGACAAGACAAATAATAAAACCAAACTATGCAAAGTTTTTTAATATATAATTAGGATAGAATTGTGATTTATGTAAGTTAAAATTTTCTGTTTGATATTTGAAATAAAAAGGAATTTTATTTTCTAATTAATATTACTTTACTTGTGTGTTTAAATGTTCTCTTGTGAAGAATTGTTGAAAATGTGATCTTAAAATATCACATCATATTCGATTTAACTATAAATGAATATTCCATTTTCTTAGTATTTTCAATCGAGCTTTGTGTATGTGATGCAATAAATTGCAGAAAAAAGTAAAAGTTACTATTGTGACGCACATTAATAACCATTTTGTGAAATTCTGAAAGAAAAAGAAATTTCATCTATTGCTAGAACATTTCCTCTGCTACCTGAAGGTCATAAGAAAGCGATCATCTCTCAAATCAAAATACAACCGGATTTCTACCCTTTCACCCCTTCCCTTTGAGTTGAAGACTCAAGATGGATGTCCGAGGGCTGCAGGCTGTACCAAAGGTGTCCAAATGGGCTCAGACCAACGCATCAGAGCGGATAAAGTCGTCGCCCGCTGTTGTTATGGTGTTTGCTTTGGTTTCGGATTCGTCGTAACCACTCTCTCCCTTGCCGCTATGTTTTGGATATTTTGGGTGAGTTCCATTGGCGAGAATATTTTTAGATTTTATTGTTAACTTTAGCTGTTGCCATATCGCTAATGTTTAGATGTTTTGGTTGGGTTCTGTTAGGGAGAATTGATTGTTTTTATGTTTAATTAGAGATGCTCCCCATTGCCACTAAATTTTGATTATTTAGGCAGAATATTTTTGGCGAGAATTCTTAGTTTTTATTGTTAGCTTAAGTTGATTAAGCCGGTTTGAATCTAAATTAGCATATTTAGCAACAACAGTAAACGAGAATTCTTTCAATTTTCCTTTTTAAATCAAGCCAGTACATTATATTTTCCTATATTAATTACTTTCTTTGTTTGTTAAATAAATCTTATTCAGGTTAAATATTATCGAAATTTTTAATTTTTGAGTATTTAAAGTTCAGAATAAGGAAAAAGTTATGCAGTACTTTAATGTATTAAAACATACTTAACATTTTATGAATATCATGTTTAATAAACGAAAGTTAATTGATAAACTAACGTGAAATTCATTTGTATGTAATAGTAACATGAAATGTATTTGTATATTTTAAAGTATTAAAAACTCTTTCGTGGTTAGGTTGAGTATTTCCTTTTCCATTTGAGTAAAGCTGAAAGGACGTGTATTACCCTAATAGTGTAATTAATTCAACAATTTCAAAATACTTTTTTCTGTAATCATTTGGCAATGGCTTAGAACAATTTTTAACTTTAATCTTGTAACAGTTTCTTTTTTTTCTTTCTTTTTTTTTTTTTTTTTTTAGTGCAATTTTTAACCTTTTATCTTACTTTCAAAAATATTTTTTTCAGATGGGGTAAAAGAATTTAGTTAAGATCAGATGTAATAGGTGAAAAATAATTAATAAAAGAACTTATTTTTACAATTGTTTACTAGTTTACCGTAAAAATATCAGGATCAAAGTAATATTCTAACTGTCTAACTTCACTTCTTATTATGTAATCATGGCTATTTTAATGTTGTTTCATATCATGTTCTCTTCTCTACCGTTGCTAAACTTTCAATTGATTGCACATTGAGGTTTCTCTAAATTTACTATGGAGAGAATGAAAGGGCTCAGCTAGTGATAACATTTCTGCATTGATAAATTCCTTAGGAAATTCACGAAACAAAGTTCTCAATTTTAATCATTGGATATAAAAATTTTTATTTCAAAATAATATTTATAATGAATACACATCTATTGTATTTCAAGATATAGTAAACTGTTTTGTATTTCTATGTACTAAATTCATAATATTAATATTATTTATATGTAGATTTGGATGATATAATTATCTAAATGTTGTCTTTTAAAAGTATTTTAAGAAATTAAGTTTACTTTCATAATATTCATGCTATTTTTTATGTCTAATTAGATTTCTTATATCTAATTAATTTATTAAT
>CM057816.1:67379225-67392421 GCA_030067965.1 Latrodectus elegans
TTCATTTACTTTTTTGTTTATACCACAAAGTGAAATTTAATAGAAGATCACTTTTTAAAACATATCCAATGACTTTAACATCAAGAAAAATTATTAATATTTCTCCTCAAATGTTACTTACCTTGGTAATAATTATTGTTTCCTTTTCATGTGTAGTGTTATTTTCTTTTTAATTTTCGCATAGTTTTTGATCCTCCTTTCTTATTCTTAGCAGCAATCTTCTTTACAATGCTTTTTATGTTTCAATCTTTCCTTAAGTTCCACTTTATCTTTCTTATTTCCGACAGTAATCTGATTTGCAATGCTTCTTTATATGTTTCTGATTCCCAAGAAGGATTAATAAAGTCGTTATTCTTTATATGAATGTTTTCCGAATAAAGATAGAAGAAACCATATAACAGAAAAATAAATCTCTCTTAAAATTATTTTTTAAACCTGCATGCATTTTGTATCAAAAAAGAACATTACAACTGTTTGAATAGAGAAATCCTTGAAATTAATTGAAGCATTTTACAATGTATGATTGATTTTATCTAACTTATTTTGAATAAAATAATTAAAAATTAATATGTGATGAATATTTAGAAACCGGAAACATAGATCATAATTTTTAAAATTGGATATAAGGATTTCACTTCAATTTTAAAAATTAAAATATTATTTAGATTTTAAATATGATACTTAGAATTTCTTGTGGAAATATGCTAAGCAATTTAAAATTATTTATTTTATTCCTAGAGAAATTGAAAAAAATATATAAATATTAACTGAAAAGCACACTAATTGTATATACAAAAGTTAAATATATTATTATTGATCTTTTTCTTTTTTAAATATATTATTTGTAACAATTATTAATTTCTATCATATAACATATTAGATCTTATCAGAAAAGTTCTTTAGTTTGGTTAAAAATATTTTATCTTTGAATTAGAAAAAAAATTGCTGTATTCTTTATTGTTCGTATAAAGAATAATATATATATAAATAAAAATATATATATATATATATATATATATATATATATATATATATATATATATATATATATATATATATATATATATATATATATATATATATATATATATATATATATATATATATATATATATATATGCTTTATATATGATTTATATATATATATCTCTTTCAAAGAAAAAATATATATATATATAAAATAGGTTGGGAGGAAAATTATTCCATATATATGACAACATGTATATATATATATATATATATATATATATATATATATATATATATATATATATTATATATATATATATATGTATGTATATATATATATATATATATATATATATATATATATATATATATATATATATATATATATATATATATATATATATATATATATATATATATACATATATATATATATATATACATATATATATATATATATATATATATATATATATATATATATATACATATCTATATATATATATATATATATATATATATATATATATATATATGTATATATATATATATATATATATATATGTATATATACATATACATATATATATATATATATATATATATATATATATATATATATATATATATGCATGATATGAGTACATGATAATTAGACAAATGACTGATGCAAAATGAAATTAAGTTCTTTAATGGTAACAGCTTTTTCTGTTTATATTCTAAACGTTATGTAAATATTATATTTTGAATGCCTGATATAAGGCATTTAATTGTTCATTATTGATTAATTACCAAGCGTAATAGCTAAATAATATACAATAATAAGTTCAAAATTCTAAATATTACTTATATATATGTCATGCAATTGAATGTTTGAAGAACAACTTATTTTCCCGGAATATAAAAGTTAGTTATAATGTACATTAAAAATGAAAAATAAATAATATAATAAAGTATATAATATACATTAAAGTGACTTTAATACGTTATCTACGGCCTATTCCTCCTACGCATTCCAGTAGACACAGTCAACCATAAAATAATTTTGAACCATGGTCAAGGAACGACATCAAAATAATTTCATCCTCCTTTAAAATTATAAGTTACGTAATTACATAATTGGATTTTGTAGTTAAAGATCCAGAAAGTTAAGGAATGTGCTGTTAGAATAAAATTAACTCTTTAATGTTAAAAATTTTTGAAATTTGCTTCGACTCATTTTAATTACATCCAACTCTTATTTGAAAATGTAAATGTAATTAAATTTTTTTAAGTGATTTTAATCTTACATATATAAGTGTTAGTTTTGTCAAGGTAAGTAATACAATAAGGTAAGGTAAGTAAAAAAATATATTTAAAAAAAAATAAAAAAAATTATAACTTTTTCTGACATTTGATGAAGACTATCATTAAAAAATTTCAAATACATAATTAGAAGATGTGTCTATAAATATCTCTCAAACTAATTAACAGTATATTTCAAAAATTCACTGACATTTGTGACATCCATATATTAATTTCATTAACTAATATTTAGATTACAGCCCATCAATATTTACCCCTCTTAAATAAAAGCACTTAATATTAGAAAATATATTCGTATATATTAAGCATATATAATATATTTATATATATTAAACATATATTGGGGTCGTTATACATTGTGTTATTGTTCCTATGAATACACAGCTTTTCTATTAATAATGTCATTAGTATAAACAATGATATTTCCATAATACATTTGTTTTCTGAGCTATTATTTTCTTAATTGCGATAGTAATTATACAAATATTAAACATATTTGGTAAAAATATTTTAACCTGGTTTTTATTAAATATATTTTTTTTTATTTAAAACGTACTAGCAACACTATAATATTTGAACAGAAGTAATAATACAACTTGCATATAACAACTGAAATAGGAAGTTATAACAACAATGATGAGGCTTAAAAAAACTTATTTTACTTCAATAATTTGTATTCAAGTCATCAAAAATGTATTGAGAAATTTCATTAATAGTAAAATATTTTAGTAAGTTTTATACACTCTGTAGTCCATAATATATTTCGAATACAAAACTTCAAAATCGTGAAGAAAAAACAAATAAAAACTATAAATTTTAGCCATTTACTAAATTATATCTATATATTACACAATGAATACTTTGCATTTTTAATGTTTGCATTAATGTAATACAAGGAATTATTGGTCCTTAAAGATTACTTAAAATGTTTTAAGCTAAACAATTCAGAAACAGATATTCCACTCCACGTGTTTTGTTTCTGTAGACATCTGATAACAGTGATAAATAAATAAAAACAATCAGATCTCTCTTTTATCGAATTGTAATCTAAGTTTCTGATATAATGCATTAAGAAACAATCTGAAAAATTTTACATTGATAAATATTTAAGATTATGTAATCAAACATTTATTTGTCTCACATATTCACATAATTAAATGCTTTGAGATTGGCATACAATATAAGCATTTTTAATTTTTATATTTAAATTATGCTGAATTTTTTTCGGTTGACTATAAATTTTATTACATATTTGATTCCATCCTACTATTGTTATATACATGCTAATATATTTATTATTATCATGGATATTTTAATCCATAATATCATTTTTAATTTTTAAGAAACATCAAATTAATATTTCCATACAATGACTAACTTTATAGTTAGAATAGTAGTTACTTTAACCTTAATAAATCAAAAAATTTCTCTCATTCATGTCAACATATGACACTAACTTGCAATTTCAATAAAATTTGGTTAAAGTAACAAAACGCAAGGACATTTATGCCTATCGTAATTCATAAAAAAATTAATTTCTTAAATGACATAATTACTAGTTTATTTATGATCCAATTTATGTATTTAATACATTATAGAATGTTGAAATTACATAAATCTACCATAAGTACAGCCATTTTAGTAATACTTTTAAAATAAAAGTTTTAACTATTTAAAATAATTGAAGAAGTTTGAATAAATAAGTGAACGAAAATTTTAGTTGATTCATGCATTAAACAGGTTTGAGATTTATGTACCATATAAATATAACACCAGTTATTTATTTTTGAAAAGAGATTGAATTTTGAAGCTTTTTTTTTATTAAAAGTAATTTAAAAACATTACATTATAAAAAATAATATAAAATAATATATATATATAATTTCCAAGTATGTTCTAAAATTGCTTTTCATAACGTATTTAAGTAAATGGGATAACGAAATATATTTGGAAGGAAATGAAATTAATCTCTACGTGATAATAATATCATGTTTGCAATTAAATAGAATTTGCATAATGGTAAAATATTATATATCACAAGTGAGTGTATGTCACATGTATAAAAAGATATTATATTTAAAGTCAATTTTAAATGCTCCTATTTGGAAAATCGAAAAAAACCCTATCTGTTGTAGTTTTTTCTAATTAAGTACTCAATTAGACATGATATAATGGGACACAATTTTTGGAAAATTTCATTGTTAAAAAAATAATTCAGAATATCATATAATTTAAAATAAAGTTACAAATTTAAGAAATAAAACTTACATTAAAAAGGGAATTTAATTCTTCTGTGACTGTACTTTACATTTATTTATATCAGAAAAATTATTATTCCTTATTTGATACCAAATTTCTTAAAAGATTAAAGTGCAAATTAAAATTCTTTAATAAGAGCTATATAGAGGTTTTCAAATAAAAGATATATGAAATTGAATCATGTGTAAACAATACGTCTTTTTGTTTTCTTATACTCTTTAAATAGTAGAAAATTTAAATGTTAAGTGAAGACATTCGCACAGTTAATTTCCTTTTAAAAATGTGTTATATATACATAAAAAAAAACCTACTGTATTTTCAAATCCTTTTGTTTTGAGATGATTGCCGATGATTCAAGCTACATATTATTTTTATTATTGACATCAATATTAAAAAAAATTGAAAAATGCTTATAAATACATAAAAGGCACTCTTCCAAATTATTTCATGCAGTTATCATACAATTTTCCTAACTAATTACATTTACCTTATAAGCAAGTGTACTGCCAACATACACAATATAGAATTTGTTTTATAAAGTTTTAATGTAAATGCTTCTGTTTTATCCATTACAAATATTGAAATATTATTTCAATATTATTTTATTATTCAATATTATTTAGAAAATAGAAAAAATGATGAAACTGCATTGTGAACCAACTTCATGAAATACGTCTTTTTGAACCTTTCTTCTCTTTCCAATTCTTATTTTCAGGTTATAAAAATATTTTAAGTACGTGGAAATTTTTACTACATATTAAAATATCACGTAGTAATTAAATTAAGTATGTAAAATTTTTCAAATTTTGATGTTTATTCCAATGATATACTGGTAAAAGTTGTATTATTTTGAATATTATTCTTTAAAAGTCACACGTGACACGTGTTAGAAAGACTTGCAGCATTCTCAGTTCTGTGCCATCTGGGAGAAACATTGCAGGATAGTCATCCATATGCATAGATGATAAAAGATAAAATTTTTATTATTCACAAACACTCATTGGGATTAATGAATATCAAATATTCACAAGTATCACTGTTATCCCGTTAGTCACCAAGGCCAAGGCTGCACTCAAATCCATCCCTTCAAAGATTATTTTTATAACAATAGACAACGCCAACATTAATTTGTATAGTTATGCCAATTGTCCTTCATATCAGACACTTATTTATTGCTCAGTAAAGTAAAAAAAAAATGTCTTCAATTTATTTTGAACTCAACTTTATTCTGAGCTGTATTCGTTAAAAGAATTGCAATGATAAACATTATATAAATAATGTGAAAAATCTCAAGCATTTTTAATTATTTATTCAGGCATAGATGCCGATCTATCAGCACAATAGTTAGTGGTCTAGCTTTTGCTTCAATTGTTCATTTGTCTGAATTTCACCCATTTGGAAGCTTAAAATTGCTTAAAAATTACTTTAAATTCTAAAACAGGCTCTTATTAGCTCGAATATGCAGATAGTGATTGTTAAATCAACAATGAACCATGGCTTGAACTTGACAAATATTATTTCAATTTCCTTTTAGTTTTTAAAGCAAAATTTTGTGAATATCCACAAAATTATATCATTTTTACCATAAACAATAGTCATAATGTCAGACTAGATCAATGAAACCGTTGACATTAATGAAGTCTGATACAAGAAGTGAACAATGGAAATAATTCCTGTTTGATATACACGATCTACACATATGGAGATGAGTGATTAATAAAAATAATTGAGTTGCATCAAAAAATTTGCAATAATCTTTAACAATAATTTGTAGAGACTATTAAATTTATTAAGTAATTTTAAAATTTCTAACATTTGGTGAGTCTATAAAATTTCAGACGTTATACATATTTCTTTGAAAATATGGTTCTTCTGTTTGATAAACCCAAATATCATAAATAGTCAAAACGTTAAGAATATCTGGGAAATCTTACAAAACAATTTGGGATTATAATGTGAAAAAACTTTTTCACATAATAATCACAAAAATTATTACGTGACAAAATAATTTGAAAAACGAAACAAATTATGTGGTTTAGTCTAACGTTTCGAAAGCATTGATATTATGACTTATATGTATCATTCATAATGTTTATAATTGGTCCATGTTTGGAGTCAGTTCTGCAAAATATATCAGTCTTAAAAACATAATGTTATTTAAAAATAACAAATCAAAAGATTTATTTACTTAATTTATAAAATAAAATTAAAAAATTGATTAAGTATTTCATAAGCTTAAATGTTCCTAGATCAGATTTGCTGAAACAATAGAGAGACTTTATTACACAATGCATTTATTTTTTAATTTTGAAAATAATCCCCCTCTGTTTTTGAAAATAAAGTATCTGCTTAATAACGCGAAACCTAAAAATTAAAAATTGTCGGCATTGTTAAATGAAATCCTTTCCACTTTTTTTTTAAAAATTTTGTTGCATTGCTATTACGTAAGTATTTTCATTATTTCTTTTAAAATTACCTCGGTATGTCGACTAAAAAATGAGAAATGATTCTGTCTAAATAAACTAATGATCAATTATTATAGTTTAATAAAAATAATACTCTTATTCTCCTTTGAAGTTCCCAAGAATTTAATATTTAACGCAACAATTTTCCTGTTTTAATAACAGCGTTATTTCAAAATAAATGCTTTTATTTCGTATTCTAGTTAATGTCTCTAAATAATTGTACATAAAATTTGATTAAAAATTTTTGTATTGTTTAATTATTTTAAGAAAGTTTTGAAGAATTATCTTTATCTCTTTCTAAGACTTATTCAAATGAATCTAGTTTTTTTCTTTCATTTTTCCCGTCAATTTTTCCTATTTTTTAGGACCATTCATTTTTCTCTGAAATTTAGTATTTCATATTATCTTTTTTATTTCTTAAATTTAGTTCTGATTTTGAGATAATTTTAAGGATGTGAAGAATTTGGTGAAGAAAGTCAAATATTTACCTTGAAGTCAAAATTTTCTTGCCAATCAAAGATCCATAAAATGATTTATTCCCAAGAAATAAAGAACAAAATGTAGCTTATTGGAAATATCATCCCAAGAACAGCTGCAGAAATACAAAATATGCTTAGCAAAAGATTAGTGCCTATGACACATATTCAAGTCCTAATGATCTTCTTAATACAATCCGCAGTCTCATTCAACGCATCCTTGAGTAAGTCTGGCAAATGCATTTTAAGGAATCTTTACAATATGCGATAGGTATAGTAATTTTTATCCATTTAATAACCTTTGTAACAAGTTAAAGAACTCATACAAAAGAGGTGCCTTTCTTGTATAAAAATCCAAAGATAAAAAAATAGTTAGAAATGTACCTTGACTATTTTCCCTACAGACTTTAACAGTACAAATAATACTTATTGTAGGGACGTAAGAAAATAGAAGTTTGAATGATGCAAAACAAAACACTTATTAATACATTTACTGAATAACATTACACATGATTAAAATAGTTACAAAGAAAATACTTAATAATTATAAACAAGTCACATATAAGGTTACATTACAAAAAATAAACAAAGTTATTTATGAACCGTATGGTTCGCCTTCCACTTCTCACATCTCTCTTCTATATCCTCAAACTCTATTTCTTATTGGATATGAATATCTTGTAAGTTCACTCGATTGGTCAGTTACATCATCTCTTGTCAGAAGAGTTAATAGAGATCTGTTACATTATTTCATTTGAAATCCTTCGAAGTTGCATGTTATATTATCAATAAAATTAGCTGATTTCCCTAATATAAACAATTAATTTAAGAACTCCTGAATAATATTTTTATTTAGTGTGAATTTATTTACATTTTGTAAATTCAAAGTAGATAAAATTTCTAATAGTTTTGCAAGAACTAGGTTTAAGTTAGGCCGAAATGCTTTTTATATTTCCATTAGGTAAATAAAAAGAGCATAAAAAGTTACTATTTACATTTTTCTTACATAGCAGCATTTCTCACACAGTATTATAAGTATTATTAATTATATTTGAAGAAAGAATCCAATTTTTGCACACGTTATTTTATATTTATGAGGTATTTTCAACTAGGATATTGTTTCCTACTTTTTATAAAATACATTTACTGAATAACTTACAATGTGACATTCAATGAAAAATCTTCTTTCAAGTAAGGAATTCTAAATTAAGATATTTAAATTTTCAACGAATTTTAATATTAAATGTTCAAACTACTTTTTCAAAATATTTATATCAATAAAATTTTGTGTCTAGCTTCTAGTTATTATTTTGCTTATGAACTGCTTTGATTATTCCTTTAAGTTAAAAACATTTAAATTTTAAATTTACAATTTGAAGTAAGAAACAGCAAATTTAGTTTTTATTTAAATCAAACTTTATTTGCTATCAAAAGAGTATATCAGTTAATAGTTTCACATTTGTATTTTTATCTTGTGGTTGGAAATGCTAACTAATTTAAAGATTCAGTTTGCTATTTATGCTGCATTAAAAAAATTAAAATACAGAAATTTATTTTCGTAACAACAGAAAAAACTATTAGTTTTGCAGACATAAGCACCCTGTATTTGGAAATATAGAAATACAGCTATTTTTAAGTGCTGTTAAAATAATAAAGATTATCAAGAATTAAAATACTATAAGACTAAATATAAATTTTATAAAGGACATTTTTTATTGGACATTAAATATAATCTGTTTTTCTAACCATTTTAATCAATAATGATGTAAATATTTATTTACTTTCTAATACATATTTACTCGTGATTATGCATTCATATTATTTCTTTTCCTGTAAAATAAAATTTAGATTTGAATCTCAATTTAAATATAATGCAGTGATATTAAATTTTGATTCATATAGTTTAGCATAAATTGATTTTCATATAAGTCAAGTGATATTTAAAATATAATTTTCAGTTTTCCTGGCTTTAAACACCATTTGTATTGAAAGAAAACTTTTACACCAAGATAAAGTAAATGAAACATATTTGCTAGATTTTTCAAGCGTAAACGCAAAATTTTAATACAAGTGAACTATTAACAAAATATAGTCTCCATGTTTTTAATATGGATATTCAAATATGTATAGAAAATATAACTTTTATAGAAGAATGTATCTTATGTAGATAAATCTAAATAAAATTTTATTTCATTAACCACTAGAATAGGTGTGCTTCATATGTTGATGATTGAATTAGAATGAGGTTTAATTTTACAACAAAACTTAACATGCTAAGTTCTAGTTATAGAAATTTCCTGTCCATTTTTAAAACATCAGGAAACTATGTTTACTACTTACAGCAAATTGCAGTTTTTGGTCGACTATGGGAATACTGGAGCCTTGACAGGAAATGTGAGGATCGTCTACATATGACATACCATGAATAAAAAGTGGAAGATTGTTTAAAATGTTGCTTATATAAAGGTTACAAAGCATAACTTTTAAAATCCAACCCTGAGGTACTCCTTCAGTTCTTTTAAAATCACACAAAAAGTTTATTTAAATGTAACAAGTTTAAATAAATTTTGAGCGATTCTCTTTTAAACTTATATAACTATTTATTAGATTTAATGATAATATGTATATTTTTTAATTTGGTTCCTTACTAAAGTGTTTAACAAAAACTAATGAATATTTTCAAAAAAATTATTCTTAAAAAATATTTAAAAATTTCAAGAATATTTGCACTTAAATTATTAATATATTTATCGAATAAATAACAGAGACAAATAAAATCTAAATAATGAACTATAAAGCAAATTCTGAAACCAGTATGACATAGAGTTTTGAACTTGTTTTAAATTTGGGAAATTTCGGTAGAATGGACAAAGACCATTATTATCAATTTTATCCTTAACTTTATACTAATAATGTTCTGTATTTTTACTCCTAGTAAATTATGTTTTACACAAAAATGATGTTTAGTTACTAGTTTACACTACAATCCTAAACTTTTTTAGTAAAATAATAATATAATAGTAGACTTGTTTTTAGTTTACAACTATTATTTTTCCTTTAAAAAGATTCAACAAATTATGCCAAATTAAATAAAAATAATAAAACGCATAAAAGGATATCGTCGAGCCTTTTAAATATTATTAATTTTTTGGAAAATAATTTAAGGAAAACAATACTTCTGAAATTACATGAATTTTTTATTAAAATTCCTTTTGAAATGTTTTACTCATAAAGGAAATTTCCTTATTCTATCATATAATTATAATATTTAAGAGTAAAAATTTTTATAAATATCAAATTATAAGTATTATTAAATATTTAATTAGTTAAAAAGTTAAAATATAGTTGTAATTTTAATAATTACAGGAAGTTAATAAAATCCCAATCATGTGTTAAGTACGATGAAATATTTACTGTCTAATATTTTACTTTTATGTATCCTGAACAGCTAATATTACGAAACTAAGTAATAAATATATTTTCTGAGTTCACATTAATCATTTATTTACTTAATGTAGTTAAATTTAAAGTAAAAAAAATTTCTGGTTTTCCCGCAAGGATTATCTGGATTTATGATAATTGATTATTGAACAGCATAAACTCTTGTTACGTATTGTAATAGCGTATCAAAATGATTTTTAGCAATGCTATAATTGTTAAAACTATATTAAAATAAGTAAAACATTAAAAATGCTTTTATCGTAATATGGAAATTCTTTGTTATGGTTAGTACTCATTTGGATTAAAAATAATTGGATACGGAAATTAAATTGTAAAATTTGAAATTATAGAGTAAAAAATAGAGGTATCTGCTTATAATGCTTATTAATATTTATTTTATTATTTGTTCGACTTTAAATAAACTGTTTATATATATTTTGAATTATATATAAATATATATCTATCTATCTATCTATCTATATATATAGGTATATATATATATATATATATATATATATATATATATATATATATATATATATATATATATATATGTATATATATATACATATATATATAGTATATATATAGATATATCTATATACATATATATATATATGTATATATATAGTATATATATATATGTATGTGTATATGTGTATATTATATATATATATATATATATATATATATATATATATATATATATATATATATATATATATATATATATATATATATATATATATATATATATATATATATATATATATATATATATATATATATATATATGTATATATATAAATGTTAGACAATACTTGCGCGTGCAGAGTCTTTTTAAAATTAAAACAACTGTTCTCATTTTTAAGTTTCAAAGATTATCATACAATGTTTAATATTTTCGCTAAGTTAAATTTCATTGAAACGAGAAGAATTTTTAACATCACTGACAAAGTTCAAAATTACAATAGCCAATATCGTTACATAGAATTCTTAGCAATGTTTGAAAGATGATATAAAACAATTAATATGCTTTCTAATTTACATTTTTCGATTAAAATTTGCATATTTTTACATGAAACTTTTTTCTAATAAAGATTTTGAAATAGAAAGGAAATATTCTTGGAAACACAAAACCCACCATAATCAGGAAATATTTAGCAATATAATATGCTTTAATATTTAAAAAATTTACCATATATGAAAGTTTATGTATGAAGTTAGTATATAACATAATGTCCAAACGGTGGCTCAAAAATCTTATATGATCTCAATAAATGTAAGGATATGAAAGCTATGTAAAGATAAATCAAGAAATAATGTGTAAGTCCCATCATAAGATAGATTGCCTTCATGTCTTCGAAAAAAAGTAAAAGAACGTGATGTGAATGAGATATTGTGAGAGTGGAGTAAAAACATGGCCTGAAATCAAAAACCATAGCAAGAATGCAGTATTATTTCATAAAATAATTATGCTATTAATTGTTAACGATATAAGAAGTGACGTTCTAAATATAAATAAAATGAAGACATCAATTTTTGAATCATTACTACATTGACTGTAAGTAGTTGATAACCAACATGGTAAATGCTTTGAAGGCACTGATTTGTCGTGTTTTTTAAAACGAGCATTAAGGATTCGAAATTAGATAGAATTTCATAAAAACAACGCTTTTCCAAGAAGTGGGAAAAAATTTCTTACCCATTTACAGAAGGTCAATAGAAGATCTCCGATAAGTTATACAACAAAGAAAAATCAAAGTTCAAGTGAAATATTGCGGTAATATTTTTAGAAAATGCATTATAGAAATAATCGTTTCCTTTAAAAGACTTCATTTAGCAGTAACTTCAGTAGTGCAAGAAACAAAATTTGGATAAGTAGGTATATTGATGAACCATTAAAATGAACGTAGAATTAAATGGCATTTCCTTATCCCTTTTTAACTGGAAAAACAATTTAAGAATGCACAAAGGAAACCAAAAAATCAACTGAAATTTAAGTAAAAAGGAGAAATGCAAAAAAATTATAAACAGTGAAAATCTATAAAATAATAAGAAAAATAGTTAATGTTGTGCATGCAATTGGTGTATTTCATAAATGCTGAATATTTTATAGAAACAAAATATCTCTGCCATTAATTTAAAGTTTTACTTAGCAATTTAAATGCAACATTACTCATATTTTTAAAACGCGGTAAATGCAAAACAACTTGGGGAATTTTTAGTTAGTTTCATGTAAAATATTACGTTCTCTAAACTTCTGTTATTTTTGGATGCT
>CM057816.1:67392521-67400021 GCA_030067965.1 Latrodectus elegans
TATAAAATGGATCTTTATCATAGAAGTAAGTTTTACATGAATAAAATATTTTTATGATGTACTTTCGTTCTCTCTCTCTCTCTCTTTTCTTTTAAAGAATTAGCATTTCTTTTACATTCAATATCTCCTCCATGAAATATTGCACTAATAAGCATGGGTAAAATTTATTACTTCATGAAACAAATCAACGTTTTTCAAACATATGTTGATAATATAAATACATATATAACAAAATGTAACACAATCACAATATGTACTGACAAATGAAACAGCATCAAAAAGTACAGTCTTTCATATTAAATTATATAAAGTATTCCTTCAATTCGAATTAACTTAAGCTACATTTTTTCCAGAGAGAGCATATATTTAAATTTTCATTGCAAACTAGTTTTGTACACTTTCCGAATCTGTAAAAATAAAATGAATCTTATAAAACAAATTCTTAAAAAAGAATTCATAATACTTCTTTGAATGAAAGTGAAAATGTTTCGCAAATAGTTTATTGGATGGCAGGAAAATCACAATATTTGAAGATATCATTACTTATCATTGAATATTACTAAGCAGTTAATTGGATTTTTGATTTATAACCTAAAAAATTCAGCAGTAAGATGTTTAAAGTAAAAAAAAAATAATTGCCTTCGTTTTTCTTAAATGTAATCTTTTCTCAAATATAAATGAAAAAAAATTCTGTTTTTCAACAACCTCAAATAAAACCAATTACTTGTGATAAAAATAAATTTCCTTTCATGCGTTGTTATTTAAAACGTTGTGTCATAAAACACTTAAAAAAATTCAAGAATCATTAAAAAGTATTTTCCTTTAAATAAGATTAAATTTTAATTTTGAGTAAAAATTAACATTTAAAAAATTTGAAATCCAAAAAATTCTAAAAAAAAAAAAAAAAAAGAAATAAAAAAATAAAAAAAGAAATAAAAAATTTGTATTTGTGCCTTCTCCTTAATACATAGCATGAATATATGGAATGTAAATGAAATAGGTAATTTATGGAAAGTAAATGAAATAAAACTAATTTTATATCGTAAGGAGGATTGTTATACATATATATATGTATATATATAGTTTTTTTTTGACATAAAATGTAAAACTATGTCATTTGAAATATTAAACTACTACGTTATCCCTTTGATTTTAATCTTTTTGCACATCATGTAATTAAAGGGGAAATACTTTATATGATTTCCAAAGCGCAATACTTCTGGTGAATTAACATTTATTTCATACCATTACATATATTGTTTAAGATAAGAATAAAATGATTTGGCTCATTTTAGTAAAATAAAATTCGAATATATTCCATAAAATGCTAAGTTTACTAAAACATTTTATAATGTTTCACAGTATGAGATTTTATTCATACATATTAAAAAATCTCCATATGTTTCCTTAATAAACAAGAATAGAAAACTTGGATGCATGTACATTGAATATACAATTAATAAAATATCATATGACAGCAATTTATACTGATATTATTTAAATTTTAGTTTCTTTTAAAATATTTAAATTCTTTGAATCACGATAACTGTTCCAAAATATTTCCTTTCAGACAAAATTGAGCCTCCTGTTTAGAGCTCAAAAATTCTTTCCCATATTTTAATAATGATTTGTTCATTTATCATATGATAAGCACTTCTTGGAAATTTATTTAAAATGCAGCAAAGAACTTTTGCATAAATATCTAGCATTTGATTGTTCAAATCTATAAAATTTGTTTTTAAACAAATGGGAAAAAATGGAAGACACCTGATAAAATATGGAAAATTATCATACAAAATTCTTGCCTGAAAATTATAGGAAACTAAAGGAAAAGACTTCATTAACATATTCTCTTGCTGAAAACAGAATTAAATTTTTCCTTAAATGTTTAATTAAAAATTAAACACTACATTTTATAGACAGAGTTAGCAAAATTGGAAATTGTTAAATTATAATTTATTTTAAAATCAATACATTGTTTAAGGAATATTTGGTTGCATTTCTATAATTTGAAGGATAATATAGGCTTGATTATTACCTTTATAAAATCATATATATATATGTATATATATGTATGTATATTTATGTATATATGTATATGTATATATATATATATATATGTATGTATATATATATATATATATATATATATATATATAAATATTATATATATATACATATATATTATATATATATATTATATATATATATATATTATAAATGTATGTATATATATGTTACTCCAAATATCATGCATTGACTCGTATGTTTTTAGCAAATTTGACCTCAAAATAAATGTCTTATACGGGACTCGTTATGCAGCAGTTTTGTTAAGCTTGTTTGTTTGTTTGTCGCTCAACGGTCATTTTTGGCGCACGAGGGCTAATTAGACCGGGACTTGTTAAGCTTCGCATCAGTTAATAAGAATCTTAATAATTCATCGATTCCATATTAACATGGCACTGGTTTTATTTCAACAAATGAAAGTGATAATATCACAAAGTGTTAATCAAACCACTGATTGGTCATTACCCGTTACTCATGAGCATTAATTCTTTATTTTCGATGTATAACAGGGATTTCATAAATAAATTCTTATCACACTAAGAGATTTCCAAATGAGAAATTTGCTGCACAACTTGAAATTTCGCAATAGAATTATGCCATTTATACCTGCTTAGCCATGAAAATGACAAAAAAAGCTAATCATATTTATTTTAACAATTAGTTTTAACTATGTTCTTTAGAGCAACCCTTCATGATTTATGTATATACCTTCATATTATTACGATTAAATCTATATATATATATATATATATATATATATATATATATATATATATATATATATATATATATATATATATATATATATATATATATTATATATATATATATATATATATATATATATATATATATATATATATATATATATATATATTTATATATATATATATATATAAATATGTACTCACATTTATATATATGCAAAACATAAGAAATACTGAAAATATTAAGTAGATAACAATAAAATTTCGGAAAAGGGGATATTTCTATCAGTATAATGAGCCAGAAATTCAGTAAGGAAGTTATGCGTATGTAAGTATCAATAATAAAGCACTAAAGGTTTTGCGAATATATAAAAAAACGCATGAAATTGGCGCTTCCGCTAAAATCTAAAATAAAAGAAAGAACTGAAATATAACTAAAAAAAATCACCTCAAACAGAATAAAGTTCCTTAGGTTTCTTAGAAAAAATCATCTTGGATAATTTATACGTAGAGGAATGATAGAAAATAATGAGGAGAATCTTAGTCTGGTCGATGCACCTGAATAATAACAAGTGTTATTACAGTTAGGAAATTTAGTGTACATTTTGTTTTCTTGTCCTTGATGAACTTTGAAAATAAGTGGAAAAATTTTACATGATCTTGTGATGCAAGTAAGGAATCATTGACATATTTGAAGTACCAATTACTAGGGAGAAACAACAGATATAAGAAATGCATTACGCATTTCCTGTTATTAAACACATTAAATCTATTACTTAAAATTAAGATGATTGAGGGCATCTAATATCTCAGTAAGACTTGTGAAATACTATTTTACCAATTCAGGTATTTTGAGCTAAACTTTACATAAATTGAAAACAAAAGTCTGTTAGAGTACCTAAAAATAACAAAAGGATTGCCTAATACCGCTGATAATTTGTCACATATAATAGTAAGTAATACTCAGTACACATATATTTAGTTTATTATAAAATTAAACCACATGATAAACTGCAGTCTTATATTGTAGGAATTTTTAAAGTTTTCTAAGACATTTAATTGCCAAATAAACTTTATTATTAACACTTTAGTGTTTTAATCAATTCTAACTCTGAATTGCATTTTAATAAAAGATGCATTTTTGAGGCAATATTATACAGATAGAGGCATCCGTAATTTGTGCTCTAAGATTTGAAAAAATTATAGTCAAAATAGTAATATTTTGATTTTTGGTTGTCTCTAAAGGTATGCATCAATCTTAATAAAATAACTAACTACCAATTTGTGATGATCAATATAATAAAGAAAATATATATAGCAAGTATGTTAGTTGTACTGTAATAATATTTTTGAGAACAATATCATAGCCATTAAGAAATAAAAATTAATTTATTATTTCAATTTTTAGACGTATTTAAAAAGCTTAATGAATTAAACTAAGCTTTTGGCATTACCAATAAAGAATTTCAATTTAAAAATGTTAACCATTTTTTCAAAGATTTTAAGTAATTCCTAATATTTTTCTACAAATCATTCCAACAAAAGATTTGTTATGACTTTTTTACACACATTTTTCATGTTCTATTTCAATATTTTTTTATATATTTGCTACAAACACAAAAAACTTATTTTTTAAATGCATGCATGGCTTATTTTACGTTTACTTACATAATTCAAATCTTTAGAAAAGAAAAATAGCATGAATCTCAAATGTACTATATTATTTAGAAACAATTTAAAGTGTTTGCTTAAAAACATTAGTAAAAATGCTTAATTTTAAAACGTTTTATTTTTGAATAGAGTGACATTTGTATTTTCTTAATTCACTAAGTTTTATTCTAAAATAAATCATCAGTGTTTAATTCCTACTTTTAAGTAACATTTTCCGTATAAATATGAAGGGATGTTAGTCCTCCTTTACAATGAAAGATAATTTGTTATTTTTTAGTGATCATAATGAAATATTAGAAACTTAGAAATTTCTTCTAAATTTTCAAATATTTCCAATAAATGAAGATATTACTATACTTTCATTTTTATTATCTAATTTTATAATTCTTTTTTAAAATAAAAACTTTAAAGCAAATACCTTGCATATATAATTGTAAACAGGATGTAATTATAAAAAATGTAAGATTGTATTGCATCAATAAAAAATATTTTTTCATAATAGAATGAAGTATTGACTCATTTTATATTTTATTTTATCTAAAAATAGCATTTTTTATGTAGATAGAGATTATGTTTATATATAACAATATTAGAGTAAAAAATTTTTTTTCTACAGCTTTAAAAATAGAAAATATTGCACTATTTCAAAAAAGAATTTATACCATTTTTCTCATAGGTATTTTTATTAGCTTAGAACCAGTAAACCCGACAAAAATAAGATAGACGATTTTTATGGACTATCTAAGTTTTTTCTCATAAGTTTAATTCACTCTCTAAATGTGATACAATTCGGCGTCCACACAACCTCGCTTCCATTACCATTTTCTCCTCTGAGAAAAGAGCTAGCTTTCCAAGTTTTATTGCTTACTTTTGATATAAATAACGTTAACATTGTCGTAGAATGCCTTTTTTATATTAAATTATTTTATTGACCATTGAAAAAAAACTAGAATTTGGAATTTGAATGAAAATTTCCCTCTATTTATGATATTGAAGAATAATTAATATATAAGTATATATGATATGAAATTATATATAAATATAGATCTATATAGATATAGATATATATATATATATATATATATATATATATATATATATATATATATATATATATATATATGTATAAGTATAATTAGTAAAATGTTTGTAAATTAAGAAAAGAACTTTCTTTAAGTTTGTAATATATATTTCATTGATCACTAAAAATAATAAATTATCTATTATATCTTAATAAAATGTTACGTTGAAAGAGCTACAGATTTTCTTGAATCGCAAAAGCCTTCTTTGCTTTTCTTCTCTTTTATTAACATTTAACAATATTAACATTATTTTTTGGATATTTAATTTTCTAAATTATTTTAAAAAAATTAAATTTTAAATTTCTAAATTTTTAAAAAAAATTAAATGTTTTTTCTTGAATAATTTAATAAATAATTACAATTTTCAATTGCTAATGAAGCAATTTTCTGGGAATTTGTTATAGGTTTTCTCATTTAATAGTTTTATGAGAGATTTGTATCTAATCATTCTATAAATTGTATTTTGCCAAAGTATTTACTGAAGTATTTATATTTCAATGTGATTCTGTACGTTAGAATATAATAAATCCGTATTTTTTAAGATGTGAAATTTAATATTTTGTGAGTCATTTTTAGTTATGTTTTAAGTGGATCATTAATTGTGCTTTCTCAAACGTAAAAGTTAAAGATTGAAATCAAAATAATTTCGCTTAGCTTCAACAAAAAAACTTTCTTTTTCCGTCTCTTTCAACTTTTTATGCTGATGACAAGCATAATAATGGAAAATATATATATATACTTCATGAGAGTGTAAATAAATAGTCTTGAAATAAGTAAAAAATGGATTTTGAAAAGTTTTCATCTAATGTTACTTTGGAATCGTAAATATGAGAAGAACAATTGTCGTTGGTGCTGAAAAAAGAAAATATTTTAAAATCCAGGATCTAATGATAAAAATATAAAAAAAATAAGATTTTTACAAAACAAAAGAATAGAAAAAATGTAGTTTTATAATAAAATAACTTGTCAGGTATAAATGTGATATATATATATATATATATATATATATATATATATATATATATATATATATATATATATATATATATATATATATATATATATATATATTTAAAAGTACAAATTAAAATATCAGAAATAAATGATTTTTTTAGCAAAGCTTGTAAAGCGTAAAATAATTTTTCTAAACTTTTTTGCTAATTCCTATCAGTATTTCCCACTTATCTCAACACAGAATCACTATCAGAAATTCATTATTCACGATATCTTTTGGATATTTAACCATTCTTTTAGCATAAGACTTTTACTTTATAGATTCCTTACAATATATTTTTATTTTATAAATTCCTTACAATATCTAATTCAATCTCGAATATTGAACTCCATAAAATATGTGTTTTATTTATGGTATTTATCAAATGAAATATTCTCAAACTATTAATTAGGATAACCTGTATAAACATTCAATTAATGTCATTCGCATATTTGATATTATAAATATGCATTATTTTATATAGTATGTAGTAAATTAGTTCAATTTTGATTTACTTAAGCAAACATGTTCACAAAGAAAAACAGTGAAATTTAAATGCAAATTTTAATTATCTTTAGAAATGATATTCAAAATCAATTCAATGAGATTCTTAATTGTGTTGAAATGCTTAGCTCTGTTTATTTTTTTAAATTGCCTAGTAATGTTTGATTTACCTGGTAATTTAATAAATGTTTATATATATATAGTATATATATATATATATATATATATATATATATATATATATATATATATATATATATATATATATATATATATATATATATATATATATATATATATATATATATATATATATATATATATATATATATAACTCGTATATATATATATATTTGATTTATATCAAAAATATTTTACATATTTTGTTGTTTAGATGTGACGTCTTTAAATGTCTCATGACATTTAATTTTATATATAGTTTGCTTTCTGTATTTTGTTTCTCATATAGTTGTGA